>QFDD01121177.1:0-21558 GCA_006871305.1 Vachellia collinsii
TTGCCATCGTTTTTTGACATTATGGTGCATTTGGTAGCTCATTTGGTAAGGAAGGTAAGACTTTGTGGCCCCATGCATTTAAGGTGGATGTACCCACCTGAATGAGTTGGATGAATTGGAAAAAGGAGTTTTGTTATTCTATTGCAACTTGAAATGCACTTTTTGCCATCGTTTTTTGACATTATGGTGCATTTGGTAGCTCATTTGGTAAGGAAGGTAAGACTTTGTGGCCCCATGCATTTAAGGTGGATGTACCCACCTGAATGATTCATAAAGATCTTAAAAGGGTATTCCAAGAACCCATATAAGCCTGAGGCATTAATTGTTGAAAGATATGTAGCTGAGGGGGCTCTTGAGTTTTGTGACACATATTTTGAAGTGATGAAGGCAGTCATACTTCTGCAATCACGACATGATCATGGGATAGGAAGGGGGGACACAAGGCATCAAGGTAAACTCTATGCATTGTGATGTGGTGTTGCAAGCACACTTGTACATCTTAAACAACTCAGATGAAGTACTACCATACTTGGATGAACACAAAAATATGTTGAGGAACAAGTATCCAAGGAAGAATGATATGCAGATCCTTAACAAGCACAACAAGATATTTACAGAGTGGTTCAAGGAAAATGTTTGGAGCGATAGTGGTTCTTTCGATACAATAAAAAGGTTAGTTGTTGGGCCTCGCTTTGAGTTTATTAGTTGGTGTGGATATGACATAAATAGGTAATCATTCTACACTAAAACCCAAGATTAGAAGAGTACAATACAGAATAGTGGGTTATGGTAGTAGCCAAAGCAATGCATATCTCAATTTCAAAAGATAAAAAACAAACATTAGCATCCGTATCCTATTATAGAGTTATTGAAGAGATATGGGAAATAAACTACACCAAGTTCAAAATTTCTTTCTTCAAATGTAAGTAGATTAATAACAATGCCGTTCACATTGATCTAGAGTTTGGGTCTACAACAGTTAATCTTAATAGGATCGGTTATAGGGAAGAACCATTCATTTTAGCAAGTCAAGCAAAACAAGTTTTTTTACGTCATTGATCCTGCCAATAAAAAGTTTTCCATAGTAATCAAAGGCAAAAGGTAGACAATTGGTATGGAGGATGGTGACTTAGGTTTTAACCTTGATGAAACCCCACCTTTCACAACAAATCTACCAAAGACAACTAATGTAGATTTGGAAGACGATGACTACACTTTTATAGATGATCATTGTGAAGGAATTTGGGAGGATGTGTGAAATAGTGAGTAACTATATAGTTTTGTTACATGTTTTAAATAGTGACTAATTACTCTTATATTTATTTTTGTTTCACTTTTAAAATAAGTCTTAATTACTTTTAATTCATGTGAAAAACACATTTATCTAACATTGATTGCATTTCATTCGTGTAGGACATGGATCATTTAGAACAGCAGCCATGTTCTACCTCTGCACAGGCTCGTGAGGATGAGCAAGCCTCTCCACAGCTCCGTGATGGTGAGCAGCCCCCTCCACAGGCCAGTAATGGTGAGCAATCCCCTCCATAGCTCTATGATTCCTAACCCCCTTAACAACCTTATGATGAGCAGCCCCCTCAACAGCCTCATGATGAGCAGCTCCAGCCTAAGGGGTCTTTATACAATTATTGATCAGTTATTTACATTTAACTTGTATGTGTAACACCCTCTATTTATGCAACCTATTGCACATTCGGAAGCGTTATCGCTCAGGTGAATAAATAATTAAAGGTCATAAATTAAAGTCATGTATCTTGACCATCGGGTTACTATTCATTTGATATTTTCAGATTTTCAATCCAACTTTGAAAAGTCATAACTAATTCTAGAAAAATCGTATGAGGGTGCTCTAAAATTATTTTGAAAGCTCTTGCAATCCTTTTCATGATAAAAATATGATCTTGGCCATAAAATATGGAATTTAATACAGTTTATTGAATTACTAAACCCTCTTAGATTTACTAACACACTTTGTGCCTCAACTTCAAAAATTCATAAGTTAATCTATAGAGCTTCAATTAACCTCATTTAGGCTTTAATGGAAAGCCCCATATGTCTACTTCATCTATAGAAGTTATCATGAGCAATAGAAATCATTTACTCTACTTTAATGAATCAAACATTAGTTGTACCTTGAAAACCGTTCAATCTGGAAGGTCATGATCATGCATCTTAAAACCATACTTTCAAAGCCATACTTAGGCATACAATCACTTATCATTTATCAATATATATCATATGTACATACCAAGGCCTCATATTGAATTTACACAACTTATAAGAATTGCTATACATTTAATAACTTACAGCAAAATAATGCTACAGAAGTTTATCTCTTTTGTTTTACTTACCATTTGACTTTTGCATTCACTTTCCCCTTGGAAGCTTGTAACCTAGCATGGTTAGTTATTGATGGGTGAGATTCAAAGAATCCCAATGGCAAACAATTACCATTCAAACAGTCAAGTTATAATTCCATCATTTACTAATTAGCAAATAGCATTGCCAAGGCTTATACATAACAAGAACATGCATTTAAAATATAGAATTGTCAATCATGGCCATGAAACAATTCAATGAGTCATTCAACATGTTCAAGATAAAATAAATATTTAACTCATGGCAAGCTAGGAAGCATAACAAAATATAAACACAACTTAAATGCAAGAATGGGTAAAGCTGCTACCTTTAAGCTTTATTAGCTTTCTCTTGCTTTTAGCTTCATTAGCCAAGCTTCCGTTCTCACTTCCATTTTACCTTCTTCAGATTTTCTTCTTCCACATTTTTCTTGGTGGGCTTGGGCAAGTGTTGAATCCTAAATATTGCATATACATATAGAAATATATCAATTATATGTATAAAATACTTTCGACAGAATTTCAATCGCACTCCCCCTTTTGAACTTTATCCTTTTGTAAATGAATTCCCACTTTATTTCTTGTTAGGGGATTCTTCTCTTTGAAATCTTCATCTAAGTGTATAGAAAGAAAGCCCTCTACTCAATTGGGAATTCTTTCCACATTCAAATATTTATGATAATCCATTAATTTTCCAAAAACAATATATCAGTATCAAACCTTTAAATAAATGATGAGTTTTTAAAAATCATAACTTAGTCTACAAAATTCAAAATTAAGTGATTCGAAGCTCTTTTCATCTTCCACATAGGAAAAATAGGTCCTAGCACCATATCTCAAACATTGCTGCACAAAAGCAAGCAAAACAACTAATGTTCAGCTGGAAAATATAATTTTTTTTTCCAGTTTTCTGAACTACCATTTCTAAATTCATAATTTCACACACACACATCCAATCTATGTTTTCAAACACTTACTTTAAAGCTTGAGATGCGTGCTAAATGCTCACCAAATTTCATGGGTAGAGGAGGTCATTTGACCAGGTTAAAGACTACTCAAAGTCAGCTATCCAACAACAACTTCCAGCACTAATTTTAACTCCAATGAACTTCTATAAATTGATTTTAGAACATTTGCTTTAAATCTAAATTTCCAGATTACTACCACCCTTACCATGGCCTTCTGATTAATAAAATGTGCATATATATACTCATATCATCAACTCAATTCAAGTTCCATTTCCATTTTCCTTGATTGCTTCATTACTTCAGTATGTATATTATATACGTGCGCACACGTACATGCACATACATTGTTACATATGCTTATCATTGAAGCTTTAAATGGGACTAAACGGTGGTACATTTGGCACAGGCTCTGTCCAACAGAAGCCCAGCTGCAACTTAACAAGCAACCAAAAATCCAGAAACCATCGTGCACACTTCAAAACAATCATTACAGGTTCAGTTAATATTTACCCATGATGATTAAGTAGTTTATACTCCCTTTCCCCCCCTCATATTTTAAAGGAAAACAAAGTCCTTTTCTTTAGAAAATGAAGTTGCCCGTTTTCATAGCTTCCTATGTATCCAATATCAAGTGCATACCAGAAAACAAGTGTACGCCCAGTCATCGTCATCATCAAACCATTTAATTACTTAGAACTTATTCTTTGGCCTCAAAGTATTAAAAACGTGAGACCAGTAGTTTTCAACACTTATCTGCATATTTCTTCACTTATTAACACAATATCGCAGCTTAGAGATCACAAAACAGGGGACCCAGCTCGGACAATAAAAACTCGTTACCTCAAACTCACACAATCAGGCAATTTAACACATGCAAAGCTTTATCTAGCTTGAGGGAGCACCAATATGAACATGAATTAAGCTGAATGGCCTCAACTCAGACTTTCCAACATTCTCAAAATTCAAACCCTTCCCCAAATCAGAAATCCAAAGAGGGAAATGAGATTGAGGATGCTTACCTCAGCCCAACTCCATTCTTACATGTGAATTCAGACCTCTTCCTCCAGCGACGGTGGCCCTCTCTCTCACGCTCTCTCACCTCTGCGTTTTGTGGCGGTGAATGGTAGGAGAAAGGAAGAAGCAGAGGGAATTAAAGGCAGGGGCATGTCTTGTGTGTGAGAGAGGAGGGAAGGTCCGTTTTGCCCTTCTAATATCTTTCTAGTTGCAAATTAGCCCCTTTTCATTATAACGAGATTCTCAAATCTTTCCAAAATAAATTCTTGATACCTTTTTTTTAAGATCTTTAGCCTATGAAATAATTTCTCCAGAATACTTGGGCTAAAATTTATCCTCTAACTATTTCTCTCGAATTCTTCCATAATTCCCAATAAAGCGTTTCATTCTTGGATAAAATTCCATTAACATATTATTGGAGTGCATTCTCCATTTCTTGGGTATGAAACCATTTTTTTTATAGATTCACATAATCTTAAAATGGTCTTCCCCTAAAATTCTAGAATATGACAGTATGTTTGTTTATAGCTCACATACTACATACCATTTACTGAGGAGATGAAGAAAATGGTGAAAAAGCGGCGTGGTGATATATGGAGGGATTTCAAGACCAAGCTCTCTAGAGATTTCATTTGAGGGAGGAAGAGACATCTACATCCCAAAGATTCATATCCCTTTATCAGTGATGACGTATGGGAGAAATTTGTCAAGTCTCAGGAGGACCCCAAATTTCAAGTATATTTCTTTGCTTATTGACTTAAATTTATCATTCTTTTGAGTCATCAAACTAATTGTGTTCTCTATATGATTGTTTTGCAACAATTAAGCCAGGAGAATATAGAGTGACAGGGCAAAAATGTATATAGACATTTTATGTCTTGAGTGGGGTACAAGGGACTAGAGAAGCGGATGATGAGTAGCCAGTCCAAGGATTAGCCATTTGTTGGGTTCGACCCCAGCACCTCTCGTTCACCACAAGAACCCCCTTCCTAGCAAGAAAAATGGAAGGAAGTAACGATATCTCCAGAGGTTGCTACTATTGCTGAGCAAATTGTAAGTTGTTCCTGAGTTTTAATGAAGTTCAGCAAAATTGATTTTAAATCAATTGTTTAAGTTTTTTTAAGATTAACTTAAGGAGCAGCCTTTCCAAGGTTCTTTCACTCCTAGTAAAATAATGGATATCTTGACAACAACCATTGGGAAGTTAGATCACCCCGGATGTGTTGTTGGGGTTGGCAAAGGCATCAAAAATAGGAAATTCTTTGGCATGTCTTCACGCAATATCTCTTCCAGTGTAGTTGCAAAAGAGGAGTTGGATGCACGGTTGGAAGAGGAATGGAAGAAAATTGAAGCTAAGATGCAGAAGAACTTCGAGGAGGAATGCCAAGAGATGAGAAAACACCAAGTTGAGGCCCTCAGTGATCTCCAACTTGAATTCAAGTCACAATAGGATGATTTCGAAAGCAATTACCTTGGCAGGCAACTCACATTGATGACTGAGCCTTCATAGGTAATCAAGATTGCAAATTCAATTAATAGCTCATTTACTTGGAACTCATTCATTCCTATTGACTTGTTTTATTTCAATGTTGTAGGGTTCACCGCTTGTTAAAAGTGGGAAGGGCAGCAATAATGTCCATGCACCAACTATTGACCCTAAAACAGGTCCCACACAAGAGAAGGGAATCAGTTGTGTCTTGTACTTAGACAAGCCAACCAAGCGTATTATTGTTGATGGCCTCATGTACCCTAACGATGCAACAATCTACCACCAATAAATTCAAAAGGACCAAGTTAAGGTGATGGTAGTGGTAGTTCGGGAACATCAATCAAATGCAGTAGTGTCATTCCCTATTGAGGAGGTTGACAGTGTAGGTGAAGCAATAGGAACTTTCATTGCTTGGCTTACAAGTCTTGTAGAAAGCACTGCCACTGCCAAGAGGCCTATGCAATCAAATCCTCCAGATGCTAAGAAGGCATGTGCAGATCTTGGAAAGTGAATTACTTAGTTGTGCTGTGATTATGTCATTACCAAGTCCAGAGCCCCTGCTGTCTCTTGTTATTGATGTCTAAATACCCTGCTTTCTCCTTGCTCTAAGATATGGTCATCAATCTTGACCATCTTGATGCCACATGGGGGTTATAGGGGATGTACAGTATGAATTCCCACTACATAGAAGGACTTGATGGGGTTTCTTTGATTTAAGAAGCTTGAATCATCCTTCATGAGACTTGCAATTTTGTAAGTATCGAAAGCTTTGTTTCATTTTCATATTTTTTTAATACTCGTATTGATTTCTCTCATTTTTCCACTCCAGGATGTTGAATGACAAGGTCCAACCTATTGGCTACACACCACAGAAGTGTGGTTTTGATGTGTCCTGAGAAGTTGCAGGGGATTGGATTGAAGGCCAGCAAAAGAAAAACATACATAATTGAAACAATCATTCATAACAACCTCGAATGCTTCTTGGCACC
This sequence comes from Vachellia collinsii, assembly GCA_006871305.1. Lineage (NCBI taxonomy): Eukaryota > Viridiplantae > Streptophyta > Magnoliopsida > Fabales > Fabaceae > Vachellia > Vachellia collinsii. Next base: position 6,836 of record QFDD01121177.1, read on the forward strand.
CGTTGTAGAAGGGTAAGTAGCTACCTTAATTGCGTTTTCAATTATTGAATTGAATTGAATGTGTTTTGATTGAAGCTATGTTTTATATCTTACAGTGGTCACTGGACACTTGTTCCGCTTTGTCTCCAAGACAATACCATTTATTGATTTGATTCCATTGGGGGCAAACCAGTTGCAGAAATTAAGGATATTTTTTAAATGTGAGTTTAATATATCTTCCCCCTTGATTTATTTTTTCCAAAGTTAATAGCATATTTTAACATATTATAGTTTTTCATTTTATCTTAGGGGCATGAAATCTGGGATGACACTTGCAATAAAAGATGAAGATAGTAAGGCATCCAAGAAGCGGACAAGGAAGAAAGTTGAAAACCTTACATAACTCTATCCTAAAGTAAGTTTACTTTTTACAAGACATTCCTTTCATAATCTTGACAAACGTATTTGTTTAGTATCGACTTCAACCAGGTAGTTTTGAGTACGGGTACTATGTTATCCGATACATGTATGAGATTGAGACAACTGGGGTTATTATTGATCTCTATAAGGTAAGTGACACCAAACAAATTTAGTAAAGTGGAAATTAATTTTAGTTATTTTGAGGTCTATATATAACATACTTCCTCTAATTTGCAGGCATTTCAAGAGGCCGCTCCATACTCAAAGTACGAAATAGGTTACATACATGATTGGCTAGTTGAAGAGTTGTTAAGAAGGCTTGTTATGATAACTAAGTCTATTGTATACATGTACAGTTTTCACCTTACTTAGAAAGGCATAAATTTGAAGGATAAACACCTAGCTTTAACTTTGAGTGTATTCATATATTTTCCTTCAATCATGTATGGTCCATCAGCTGTATATGTACTTTGTTTAACATCTATAAAATTAGGGTTCATTTGTTAGATGTGTATATATATAGTATGGTGTTGAATTGTGGCTGTTGAATTGAATTTATACTATGCATTTTATCACTTGCAAGTTGGATGGAAAACATAAATTATTCACATTTAAAAAAAAACAAATATAGAGGTCGGTTATTAGTATAATCAACTCTTTTAAAAGTGTAGTCATCGGTTTTTATAACTCCATCGACGTCTATATTTCATTTCACAAAAGCTTAAGAGAAAACATAAGTCGTCGGTTGTAGTGTTTAACGGACATCTAAACGTCACAACCCCTATTCGTTTGGATCTAAATGTCACGTCTTTAACCGACGATGTATTGTTGAAGAAATAATGTCACTCGATTAGATGTCGCATGTTTAACTGCTATCTAATGTCATATTTGACCGACCTCAATTAATCATTATGTAGTAGTGTACTTATGATGTGTATCATACAAATTACAAATCAACGCACCCAGGATACTTGATCTAGTAGTCTAGTAGTGGACTAGCTAAATCATAAAGTGGGCAAACTAAGTTTGATACACATCTTATTACAGAAGACATTTGGGGAGAAACATACCTTGATTACAAAAGGATTAAAAAAAAAGCACTGAACACCAGGTGGTCCAAAGGGTCGTAGGAAAGAGAAAAACCATATCAAGACACAAAAAAGTAAATACACAAATTTTAGGATTCAATGAAGTCGTCCAGCCTACTAGCCTTGTCAAGAAACAACTCTAAGGACTCCTCCACAGAAGCTAACTCCCTCTTGATAGACTCAAGCTGAGCTTTGACACTTGAAGCTTGACTTTTAGTCTTCTCAACCTTCCTCTTGATATCTTCTTCTTCACCATCACATTCCTCGATGCATTTAAATACATAACTGAGCCATGAAGCATCAAAACCAACCACTTGTAAGACGCTGCAAAACTCTCTCATGCAGTTTTGATCGTCTTCCGTCAAGTGGCGCCTTCGAGTGGTCCTCAAAATGCGAGTCACTTCGGCGAATAAGGAAAACAATGAGGAAGTTAACACTCTTCGTCGCTTTGTTTGAGCCAATCAAGAACTTGTGGATGCCTCTTCACCCCAGCCTCCAAATATGGCAACAACTGTGCGGAAATGTCCACCTCCTTAAAGCTACTGCAAACGTATGTTGCTGGTGTTGCTGATGACGATGTAGATTTTGAAGTTTGCAAAGGAGCTGATCAATAGCTGATTAATTAAATAAGTAAAAGAAAAGGAAATCAGGAAATGGGATGACTCAGGTTTTCCAAAAAACATAAAGAAAATTAAGTTGTTTTCTTGAATTCTAAAAGGAGTAAAATGACTTACGTGCTATTGCAGAGTCTGGAGTTTGACATGACAAGTTGTTTCCAAGAATTATTTCTTGATCATCTGATTTTCCTAATTAATAAATTTACTAGATAGTGTTAGAAAAGTTCATTAATTAAAAAAGGGAGATTCCTATACAAATTAATGGGTTACTAAACGTCACTAGATCAATAAAGGGAGGCAAAAATAAAGTAGAATATCTTGAAAACAATACATGAATTAATAGAACGTGTAAACAATAAATTATCAGAAAAAATTGTACAAGTATTTGGTACTTCATGGCAACTTGGAGACTATAAAATACTTCTTGCTCATATTTATAAATTATTTTTAACATGCTTCATATAAAAAAAATTTAAGTCTTATTAACTTGCCTTAAAATTTAATAACATTCTAAATTTATCAATATTTAATATCTACAATATAACATATGAGAGTAAAATCTACATATAATAAATGAAGGTAAAATTGTACATTTATATGAAAAATTTAATGAGGTGACTTATAAATATAACAAAAAAAAAAACATTCTCTCACTACCTTATAAATAGTAGCAGAGGATTAATATGTGATAACAATACCTGATGAACAAGACTCAACGGATTTTGAACGCCATGAATTGAGAACGTCCTCTTGGTTTCATTCATCTCTTGAGTACCAACAACTGAAAAACATAATTTCTTACAAAAATTAGAAAGTAAAGTGAACAAGATTGTGGTAAAATTGAAATAATTTCCCCCTTCAACAGCTAAAAAAATAATAATGCATTACTTTCTTTGTAGTTTGCAGCTATAATTGTGCTCTGATTGAAAAAATTCTTACTGAGGTGAATATTTGAGTCATATGATTATCCTAGTTGATTTCAATTAATACAATAAAAAGGTTAGAATCATTAATTAATATAAACCAAGGACTTCTATAGCTCTTTTAATAATATAACAAATAATTCATACTAGAATATTTATGGTAAATTTGGAGACAACAAAACCAAATTCATTAAGGGGAAATTACTAAAGGTCCCATGCAAGAGAATTAATATCAGAAATGTTTCATTGACAACTTAAACAATTACTATTGATAATATCTTGAGACCTTTCTGATATTAATTCTCTTGCAGAGGATCCCACAGTAATTCTCCCATTCATTAAATTAAGCCTTTCTTCTGTACTATGGTAATGTCCCATGCGTTTTCTGTAGCTTGAACGAAGGGTATATGGATGTTCTCATGCATTACATGAGTCCCAGTAGCTGCATAAATAAGTAAAACAAAAAAAAAACAAATAGAATGAGAAGATTTTCGCAAAATATACATAATTTTTTTTCTTTAGAGGAAAACGATAGAGAGGAAATAGAATAACAGATTTTACAAAAAGATACATAAAATCAATATTAATTACTTTTGGTTGTCATCATTCATGGTAGATGTATGTTGTGGTTTGGAGCAGCGAAATTTTCAATTGGATGAAGTTGTAAACCTTGTGACCATCTATTAGTACATTCCAATTCACAAAAAGAAATCAATTAATAAACCAGAAAGTACTTGGAGTCCATACATATTATAGAGCAATTTTAGATCAGTTAATGCATGTAATATTAGAGAAATACTTAGATATTCCTAACACGCCACGTCATCTATACTTTGCTTTATGAAAATGTTCCAAGTATCCCCTAATGTGGATTCCACATTCTATAAATTTTTTTCTAATTATTTCTGTTTTTCTATAATAAATATCTATTATAATAAGTTATGGAAAAAGAGAAATAATTAGGAATTTATTGGATATGATATCCACATTAAGGGATATTTGGAACATTTTCATTGGATAGAGCATGAATGATGTGGCACTATAAGAGTACATAAGTATTTCTCATAATATTATAAACCATACTTAGCTCAAGTTACTTATATCCACTACATCAAATTCTTCAATCACACATGACTATGTGTTCTAATTTTGAAATATTATTATTTTACTTTAAATTCATAGTCAAAACAATACTAGTACCTGCATCATAAACTGTGGGAGTGCTTAGAGCAATTTTAGCATGTTGAACCAATGGCCTTTCAACGCTGACCTCATGCATCTCTTGATTTTGAAGAGCTAAACAATTAATTTTTTTAAGAAATAAAATTCATATAAAACGAGATGTCACACTATTTCAAAAATAAAGTAAATGAATTCTATCTAATAAAAAGGGAATGATACATCACTTTTATTTTCTTTTTTATGACAAAAATACATTTCAATAATTTAGAAGTTGTGGCTATTACTCCTCATCATCGTAAAATATAGCTAGAATTTACTCCTCATCAATAATTTTAGTCTCTCATTCAAAACAAAAACCAGTATTCAGTAATTTAGCTAGAATATTCTATTAAAAATATTAGCTAGAATATTAAATCAAAATGTTATGAAACATAGCAAAAAATTTGAGATCATTTGTAGAAACTAGAAACCGAAAAAACTAATAGTCAATATTTAGCTATAGAGTATTAAACTAAAAATTTGGATTGATGAGGTCACGGCCTGGCCTCTAGAGCCTGTGAACGTGATGGGAGAATAATGCCTCAACTAACCTCCCCCTCCACTTTCTCTCCACTCAATATCTTCAACATTAGATCAAGTTTAAATGGTTGAGATTTAATACTATGTAAAAAAATTATTATAATATTAAATATAACAAAAATTTAGTCACTATTTACAACAAATGTTAACCGTATAAATTTGTTTATCTATTATACTACCAAAAAAAATCAAATTACTTAGAATTTATTATGGAATTACTGACAGAAGTTTAAATCCGCCATGGGATGGAATTACTAGTGGACTTTTTATTGGAATTCCATAACTAATTCTGTTAGAAATTTGATTTTTTAGTGTATTTTTTATTATTTAATACTTAATAGTATCATAATATTTTTTCAGAAAATTGATTTAAAGATAGAAACATCTGTTGGAGAGGAGGTGGGGGGGGGGGCGAGAGAGAGAGAGAGAGATTAGTGAGACATTCTTCTCGTTTCAGTCTTGAGATGGATCAAAAGCTATGTAAACAATTATATTTGAATTCAGAAAAAAAGACGAAAAATTCTTCATTCTAAAAGATAAAATAAAAAGTCATTGCTATAGTTCTAGTTATTACTGAGTTTGTAATTTGATGGATCAAATTCTCGTTGACAAGCATTTTTGGATCATGTGATTTTTCAGCAGATGAAGCTAAAGTAAAGTTGAAACTTGGGAGCAATACCTATAGCATTAGAACCTAGAAATCACATTAGGGCCAGAAAAAAAATCATAAGTTCGAGATTACATAAGTAAATTACTGCCTAAGGCCTTCACTAAAAATCTTGTACACCTCTTGATTCCTAATATCTGAATGTAGTGTTCCTAGTAGATTTTAGTTAACGTAAAAGAATATTAGATTATTAGTTAATCAAGAGTATATAACTAAGACCGATGAAACTGAAAAAAATTGTTTTTAACATAATACTAATATTGTTCTTCAAAGGAAAACATGATTATAACCTGGGTCCTGATGAGGGGCGTGAACCAAGGGTCTATCAATGGCTTCATCTTGGCTTCCAAGATCTAAAACAGAAAGTTTAAAAAAAAAAAATCATTGAACCAAATTGACTCTAGATTTTAGGGGGCAAAAGGGAAAAGGAAATTTAATTTCTTATCAAAATTAAAAACAAACAAGAACAATCGCGTTTTCAAACATCAACAAGGTTTTTATTATATTTCAATTAATGCACACAATTAACAGAAAGATCTCGTCATACATTAAGTGAAAGAGCACAATAAAAAAAATAAAAATTGATTATTGTACCCGTTTCTTGAACTGAAGCATTAGTTAATGTGCTTCTAACAGCTTCAGTGAATGGTGTTTGGATATCCTCATTCATCTCTTCAGTCCCCGTGGCAGAACAAAAAATTTCACCCAAAAAAGAAAAAGAAAATAAAATATATGTTACAAGATTTGGCAAATTAAAATTGACTTTTGATGAATCCCTAATTTATTATATATTTTTATATCTATCTTGGGGATTTTATTATAGTTATAGGGCCTAATTTCAATATTTATCTAAATCTTGTATGAAGATAAATTAAATTAAATAAGTGATAAAAAGGGCCAAAATGTCTATTGTTTTATAATTCCTCTTTATTAAACTGATCCACTTTAAAGAAATGTATTTTCTTCTTTAATTTCAAGAATATTTTAAAAGGAGTTTGTAGGCCAAGGCTAAAGATAAGATAAAGGCACATGAGAGGCATCATCCTTCATTAATAGCAAATTGGGAATTTCCAAGATTACAACCTTTTTTTTAATTAAAAGGGTGATATAATATATCCAATTAGATTATATCTAGTTAAAAGATTAAATTATATCATGGAAGTATTCAAGAAGCTATCTTTTTGGAGCAATCAAGCCATTTGAGGATCACAACTTATCTTATATATCTGAAGTTCAATTCAAATCAACAAATCATCCAATCATTAAGCAAAGGAAAACACTATTTATGAAGAAATTATGAGAGATATTGGAGAAGAGATAGACAATCCAAATAAAATATGAAAGAAGATATCCTTATCTCTATCCATAAATATCAATAGGATGCCTTTCACATCTATAAAAGGAGCCCTCTAGGAGCCATTGAAGACAGACCTTAGTCATTTACAACACATCTCACAAGTATCCACCTGAGGCACCTTCTTTCTTCTCCTACTTCCTTCTTTATTTTCTATTATTAATATGGTATATTTGAGCCACATGAGTGGCTAATTTTCTATGATTCTTGAGGAAAGATGTAGTGGCTTGAGTCCCAATTCATTATTTAGGAGTTGTATTTTTAAGAGATTTAATCTTTTCATATGTAAATTTTTATATTTCCTAGTTCTAGGATTTCAACTTTTCGCATAATGTTTTTGATTAATTTGTGGATTCATATTATAATTATTATTTGAGTTTTAACTTTTCGCATAATGTTTTTGATTAATTTGTGGATTCATATTATAATTATTATTTGAGTTTTAAATATTTATACATTTTGTTGCCTCACATGATTCTCTCTTGTTCCTTTTTTATGTTTATAATTAGGGTTTCATGATTGATCATGATTTTAGGGTTCTTGATTGATTACCTATTTTAAGAGGCTAGATTATATTCATAAATTGGATTTACATGCTAAGAGGCTAGATTAATTATTATGACCTATGATGTTCATCTAGGGTTTATATTTTAACTTAGCACTCTTTATACACTCCACCTATCTTTTTGGACCATGATAGCAACGCATCGATCCTTGGGAAGCTTTACCATATTAGGAAGTTTTCAATCTTTTAATTATAATTTTCGTTTTATTCTCATAATTTTTTATTTAATTTAATTTAATCAATCTTCTTTTATTTTTCACTACCCAATCACCTGACTAATTAAGAATTTTTATAAAACCAACTTGACTCTGGGGAAAACGACCTAGGTTAACTACTAGTACTACATTAAGGTTAATTTAGTTAATTAATTTGAAGCACTCACGACAAGTGCGATCAAATTTTGGCGCCGTTGCCGGGGAGTCAAAGCTTTTAGAATTCTTAATTATTTTTGTGATTTATCTAGTGCTATTACAAAAAAATCTGTCTATTTGCGGTTTTCTGTGCATGATTAGAGACACCCTTGTTCCATTTGATCCTGAACCTGAAAAAACTCTAAAAGCTAGGAGAAAAGCAATTATTAATAAAATTAACCAAACATCTTCCCCTAGCTCATCTAGCAATTCTTGTCATCTAATGATTTTGAAAAAGCTAAAAAAGTAGCCTCTACCAATAGTTATAATATTATTTATAATAATATAATGGATGAAAATAATAATATAGAGGGAAACAGGGCAAATGAAGGAGCAGCACCCTTAAGGAGTGTGAAAGATTTGTCCTCTTCTTATAATAATCAAAATCCTTTTACGGTTGCTTATCCTACTAATGATGCTACTTTTGAAATCAAAGATCCTGTCTTATGCAAGTTGCCCAAGTTTCATGGTTTGCCAGGTGAAAATCCATATGAGCATTTGAAGACTCTTCAAATTAATTGTGCAACCACTAAACCTGCAGGGGCTAATCTTGATGAAGTCCAGTGGAGGGTGTTCCACCTAACCCTTGAAGGAAAGGCACGAGAATGGTATATGAGACTACCACCACATCTTGCCAACACTTACACTTCATGGAGCAATCTAAAGTAGGCTTTCCTTGAGAGGTTCTTCCCTCCATCTCGATCATCAAACCTAAGGAAAGAGATTTCCGCTATCAAGCAAGATAGTCATAAAACCTACTTTGAATATTGGACTCGCTTTCAAGAGTTAATAGGTAAATGTCCCAATCATAATATATTAGATGAACATCTCATCTCATATTTCTATCAAGGGCTACTACCAAACCATCAAGATAATGTTTATGAAATGGCTCGAGGATATCTCCTAGATCTTACTGTTCCTGATGGATGGAAAATCCTTGAGAAAAAGGCTATGAGGGGCCAACATCATGATACTAGAGAGAGAGGCGCCACATCCATAAGCCAACGAACTGTAGAAGCTGCAACGAATCAACAATTATTGGAGATGTCTAAACAATTAGCTACATTGACTACAACTATTGAGACTTTAAAAATAAACATATCCCCCAACCCGCCTATTACTTCTCATGCTCTTATGGTTGCGAGTTGTGAAAATTGTAATTCTACCATGCATATGACTTGTGATTGCCCACATAATTGTGAGGGGGTATCTGCTATATATCAAGGGAGGCCTAATACCTACCCTAATAATTATCCTAGGGATAGTTGGGAGAAGAGAAATCATAATAATTATGCATCTTCTTCTAGACAGGTACAACAGTATGGGAATTTCTCAAACAGTGCCCAAATGATTCCTCTCCATCAAACACCCACAGAGGACGATAAATAAGCCATCCTTTTAAAGGACATACAGGATAATCAAAGAAGTATTCAAGAGGTCCTTTCTAGGTGTGAGACTAAATTTGCCTCTATGGATTCTAAATACGAGAACATGGCAGCATACATGACTCAATTTACAAATGGCATAAATGAGCAACTAGCAAAAAGTGGAGGCAATATTCCATCCAACACTATAATCAACCCTAAACATTTGAATGCCATAAACCTACAAGGTGTCAAGAGAGTAAACTTTAAGGATGTTAACACTACTGAAGGTGTTTCTAACAACGTTGCTGAAAACGTTGAAGACTCTAGGGCAAATCCCACTGAAGGAATGAAAGAAGAAGAAGAAGCAACTTAGAATATAAATAAACAATTAGAGAGCCTAAAAGAGAAGCATATGCTAGATAAAATGAAGAGGAATGATGCCTCCCCTATCAAAGATGAGGTAAATACTTCTGATATTCCATTCCCTCATTCTTATCTTGCTAAAAAAAGAGTTTCTAAAAAAGAACTAGATGCAGAGATGTTTGAATTATTTAAAAAGGTGGAAGTAATATTCCTTTATTAGAGTTAATTAAGGGAATGCCTAAATATGCTAAATTTTTAAAAGAATTGCGTACTAACAAAAGAAAACTTAGGCCAAATGAAAGGGTACAAATTAGCTCTAATGTATTTGCATTATTTAAACCTCAATTGCCTATTAAATGCCAAGATCCTGGATCTTTCACTATTCCTTGCACTATTGGAAAAATTAATATAGGACAAGCTTTGTTAGATTTAGGGGTTGCTATAAATGTTATGCCTAAATCTATATATGCATCACTTGGAATTAAAAGTATTAAATCTACTAGTGTTGTGCTACAACTTGCTGATAGAAGTATTAGGTATCCTTATGGTATTTTAGAAGATATTTTGGTACAAGTAAAAGGATTGGTATTTCCTGCTCATTTTTATGTACTTGATATGTCAAAAGAAACATCACATGACGGCACTTTGATCCTTGGTAGACCTTTCTTACAAACTGCAAGTACGTTGATTGATATGAAAGATGGGTCTATCACTATGGAAGTAGGGGATAATAAAATCCATTTTAATATGTATGAGGCAATGAAGCATCCATATGAGGATTACTCTTTGTTAGGGGTTAGTGCAATTGAACTTGCTATTGATGATTCAGTAGATGAGCTTGAACTTGGCTTGCATGATGGCACTGTGTGTGACACTTCCCCATGCCCTTCCACCGTATCTGATTCCTCTTATGTTGATGATATGCTATATACTAGTAGTTATGATATGGATTGCTGCCTTTCTATCCCTTCTACATATTCCTTTCCCTCTAGTAATGATGCTACTTCTGAGGAAGCTTCTTTGTTAGATTCCAAGCTTGATTCAACTTATTATAAAATCAACTCTATGCTTGGGCAAATCAATGAAGTAGAGACATGCCACCTTGATGAAAAAGGGAGTGTTTCTGATTCTTTCAAACTCTCAAATTTAATTCCTTCTATTGTTCAACCCCTTGAGCTTGAATTAAAGCCCCTTCCCTCTAATTTGAAGTATGCCTTCCTTGAATTAAATGAGAAATTACCTGTAATTATCTCTAATTCTTTATCTTCAGATCAAGAGGAGAAATTAATTATTGTGTTAAAAAAGAACAAAACTGCTATAGGTTGGACATTAGCTGATATTCCAGGACTTAATCCTTCTGTTTGCACTCACAGGATACTATTAAATGAAAATGTTAAACCTATTAGACAGCCTCAGAGAAGGCTCGATCCACTTACATTAGATGTTGTTAAAAAGGAAGTTACTAAACTTCTTGGAGCAGGTATAATATATCCTATATCTGATAGTGAGTGGGTTAGTCCTGTGCATGTTGTTCCAAAAAAGAGTGGTATTACTGTTGTTAAAAATGACAATAATGGATTAATACCAACTTGAGTGCAAAATTCATGGCGTGTATGCATTGATTATAGAAAGTTGAATGAAGCAACTAGAAAGGATCATTTCCCTTTACCGTTTATTGATCAGATGCTTGAATGTTTAGCAGGGAAATCCCATTATTGTTTTCTTGATGGATTTTCAGGATATTTTCAAATCCCAATCGCACCAGAGGATTAAGAAAAAATAACTTTTATGTGCCCTTTTGGCACATATGCTTATAAAAGGATGCCTTTTGGGTTATGTAATGCCCCAGGCACATTCCAACGTTGCATGATTTCCATATTTTCTGATTTTATTGAACGTAACATGGATGTGTTTATGGATGATTTTACTGTTTATGGTGAATCCTTTGATGCCTGCCTAGAGAGTTTAGATCAAATACTTGCTACATGTGTAGAGAAAAATTTAGTATTAAATTATGAGAAATGTCATTTTATGGTTAACGAAGGAATTGTTTTAGGGCATTTAATATCTAGCAAGCGAATAGAGGTAGATAAAGCTAAAATTGAAATTATATCTTCCTTGCCTTACCCCACTAATTTAAAAGAAATTAGATCTTTTTAGGGGCATGCAGGCTTTTATAGGAGATTTATTAAGGATTTTAGTAAAACTGCTCTACCTCTATCTAAATTGTTACAAAAGGATGTGGAGTTTGTATTTGATGATACGTAGAAAAATACCTTCAATGAATTGAAGGAGAGGCTTATCACACCTCCTATATTGTCTTCTCCTAAATGGGAGTTACCCTTTGAGTTGTCTTGTGATGCCTCTAATGGTGCAGTTGGTGCTATGTTAAGCCAAAAAGATGGTAATATGTCCAAAGTCATCTCTTATGCTTCTAGAACTTTGGATGGTGCACAAATTAATTACACAACCACTGAAAAGGGATTATTTGCAATTGTTTTCACTCTTGATAAATTTTGACCTTATCTAATAAATTCCAAAGTTATAGTTTATACAGATCATGTAGCTGTGAAGTACTTGTTCAAAAAGCCTCAATCTAAACCAAGGTTGATAAGATGGATGTTACTGATACAAGAGTTTGACATAGAAATCAAAGATAGATCTGGAGCAGAAAACCTTGTGGCTGATCATCTTAGTAGACTTCCAACAAATACAAGAGGTGTAAATGGTTTTGTTTTTAATTGTGATGATTTTCCTATTCCTGAGTTGTTTGCCTTAGCCTTAAAAGAGCCTTGGTATGCTCATTTAGTAAATTATTTAGTTGCAAACGTGGCACCTCACTCTATGTCTAACTTTCAAGTGCAAAAATTAAAGAGGGAAGCCCACTACTATATTTGGGATGATCGTCACCTTTGGAGGATTTGCAGTGATCAAATCATAAGATGCGTACCAGACAATGACTTTGAAGCTATTCTCACTACTTGTCATTCTGAAGTTTGTGGTGGCCACTTTAGTGCTAAGAAAACCTCCCGAAAAATCCTTGATGCTGGGTTTTATTGGCCTTCTCTATTCAAGGATGCATATTCCTTCTGTAAAGCATGTGCTAGGTGTCAATGATTTGGAGGGTTGAGTAAGAGGCATGAGATGCCCCAATAGCCTATGTTATTTTGTGAGATATTTGATGTATGGGTAGTAACTTCATGGGGCCCTTTCCCCCATCTTATGGTTTCACTTATATTCTACTGGCTGTTGATTATTTATCTAGGTGGGTGGAAGCTATTCCAACAAGGAAGAACGACTCTCAAACAGTTTCCAAGTTCCTTAAATCTAACATCTTTTGCAGATTTGGAATACCGAGAGCAGTTATAAGTGATAGAGGCACCCATTTTTGTAATAGAATTCTCAACAAGCTATTCGCTTAATTTGGGGTTACTCATAAGGTCTCCACTGCCTATCACCCACAAACTAACGGACAAGCTGAAGTTTCAAATAGGGAAATCAAACAAATCTTAGAAAAGATTGTGAAACCCTCTAGAAGAGACTGGAGTTTACGACTAGAAGAGGCATTATGGGCCTATAGAACAGCCTTTAAAACTCCTATTGGGATGTCACCTTATAGAATTGTATATGGCAAGTCTTGCCACATCCCTGTAGAACTAGAATATAAAACTTATTGGGTTGTCAAAATGTGTAACATGGATTTAGAAACCTCTGGTGAAGAAAGTATGTTAAAGTTGCAAGAGTTGGAGGAACTAAGACTGGATGCTTATGAGAGTTCTCGCCTTTATAAGGAGAAAAAAAAAACTCATCCATGACAAAGGAATTCTACGAAAACAATTCCAGCCAGGAGACAAGGTTCTATTATTTATCACTAGATTTAAGTTAAAGCCTGGAAAATTTCAAATTCGATGGGATGGACCTTTCACTGTGTAATATCCGTATTTTCTGTAACTAAAATAAAGGCCAAACAAGTAATGGTAAGCTGAACCATGGCCCAGAGAACAATAGAAAAAGAAAATGAATGGACCAAATTGCCATTTAGGGAATTCAAGGGTATTTTGGTAAATAAGTGAAAGTCCAAGGGTATTTTGGTCAAAGTTGACCAAAATATCAGAAAAATTTACTGATCAGTAATTGAGGCCCAGTTTAGATCAAAATGACAGAAATAACCTTTGCGGGAATTTTTAAAGGTTATTTAATATTTGGCTATTTAATAAAATAATTAGTCAAATATAATTATTTAAAATACCCAGAGGCCTCAAACATTGGATTTCAGGGTAAGGAAAAATAGCTTGGAAATTCTAGTATTTTATAAAATTGTTTCCAAGAGAAAGCTATTAACAGTTTCCTCGATCGGAAAGAAACGAGCCGAAAAACCTGGAATTTGGGTTTTCTTTAAAAATTAATCAAAGATATTCCGGAAAGCATTTTGGGGAAAGAAAAATCATGGGAGTACCAGATGAATTTAGGAAATTTTTTTAATGACCATAAATCAGTCAAGTGATCAGGAAATCACCGAAAAGCATTTTCGGTGCCATAAAGCTACTTTATGGAAACTTAAGTATTTTAAAAAGGAGAAGGAAAGGACTATATTTTGCCACTTGTAAGAGCCATATTTCAAGGTTAAAGGGAGAGGTAAAATATCATAAACAAGTGGTAGAATATATCAGGACAAAATTATTTTATCAATGCAAGTGGGACCTATATGAATTAATACAAATGGGCCATTTGAATAAAGGGACTTTAAGACCACTTTCTTCACCATTCACAGCATCTAAGTCGGCCAAACATAAGAGGAAAGCAAGGAGCAAGTGGCGTGAAGAGAGAGAGCAAAGAAGAGAAGTCAAGGTCCAACAAATCCAAGGTAAGTTGTATTTTGGTGAAAATTTCTTCATATTCTTGCTCTCTAGCCTCTCCTCTTCAATCCTATAGGTGTATTTTCATGTTTCATTGTGGATTATGGCTGCTGGAAAATATTATTCTTGAGAGAGAAAAGTGAGAAAGAGAGGGATTTAGAAGAATCTATTGGTAAGGTTTTGTTCCATGCATGCTAGGGAATTGATTGATGTGTGTTTTGTGTTGGTTGTTGATGTATATGAATTTTTGGAATCTTCAAACCCTAGAGGGCATGCTGTCCTGTTTTTCATGAACAAGGGAAGTGATGTTTTTGAGCTCCACAATGCATGAGAAGTGGTCAAGGAACAAGAAT
>QFDD01121178.1:0-23598 GCA_006871305.1 Vachellia collinsii
TAATATTTGAAACTGACTCTCAACTGCTGCATAATTGTGTGAGTTTAAAGCAACCTACTCTATATGATTGGAAGAGTCGAAGTACTATTCAGGATATAATAAATCTCCTAGCATCACAAGTTGGGTTCTCTCTATCTTTTTCTCCCAGACAAGGAAATGCTGCAGCAGATCTTCTTGCAGCAGAGGCTTATAAGGGAGTGTGCCCTTTGGGGTGGGTATTACAACCATCACTCTCCTTGCTACCTGTTCTGACTTCTGATGCAAAGGTGGTTTTTGATTCTACTGCTAGTACTTCATCAGCTGATCATAGGAGGGGTGTTGGCTAATTTTGCTAATTTATTAGCTTTTCTCCCCTTTCCCTTCCTTTGGACTTATCCTTAATTTCTTTAATATGCTGTTGTTATTTTACTATTATTAGATGTTGGATATTTACTTTGGCTGATAATAGAAGTACCTTTTGATCAAAAAAAAAAATTCTCTTTTCGTTTAAGTCTTATTATTTAGACATCCATCAAATTAAAACTACCGTATAAACAAAGCATACATAATGATTTAATTGAAAACCCACAAATACAAATGGTCATAAGGGGAAAAAACACAATTCTTGATTCAATTAATTACTTAACGTAAATTGAAAAAGTTAGTTAAAATAAATTACTCTTGAAAAAAAGCTAAAATTTTAAATAAAACATATTAAATTATAAAATATTTAGTACACGAGGGAGGAGTATTCTGGCAACACACCAAATATGGGATAGGGACCTGTTTGTTTTAACAGACCGAGACATAATATGATACTGATGTAATGTTTTTTTCCTCTTTTTATATTAATTTATTTATTTGTTTGGTCAATTATGTTTATTATTTTTATTTTTGCAGAATTTTAGAAGTCATCCAGTAAATTATTCATGAAAACACTATCTATTTGTATAAGTAATTAAGTATAAACAGAGTCCCAAGAGTTTACGTCATTCAAGTTCAAATATTAACATTTTTATAGAGGCATCATTTAAATATGCATACTTGTATATATTTTCGTTTATTATTGATAACTCTTTCCTTTGACTCAGCTGAGGTGATGGGGACAGTGAAACTAGTGGGCTTCAGGATTTGGGTCTGAAATTTGAATTGACTTGTTTTTAAATAATTTTAATTTAGTTTTAAATAATTTTATATTATAAAAGGTAAATAAGTGATTGCAATGATTGGTGATTGACAACCACCCAAAATTAATTTTAAAATTAGTTTCATGTAAATTGAGATAAAACTTCTCTCACATACTTATCTCGGATTGGGTAAAAGATTTTAGAAAAGATTTTGTAATTTGTAATTGTTGTGGATTCACAACAATATTTCCATAAAAATCATTCACTAACAAAATTTTTATATTATTGGTGGGATTTAAATTTATGATATTGTAGTTTGAGTTAATTCCTTATTAATTGGATTAAATTTTTTTCGCAAAACACAAAAATTTTTCTACTGAAAGTAATCATATTCAAGATAATATTGATATTATATTTGAGCATCTCAGTAGAAATTCAAACATTGCTTCCATAGGAATAGTTATTTAGAAGTTATTATTGGGATTACCTTGGGGCTTGGGCTGGGTGCTGTATTGATGGGCTTGGTGTTGCTGTTGGGACTTTTATGCTATGGGCTTCAACTATGCCCTAAGTCTATCTATTATGGATTTGATTTTTTTTTCTAATTACAGATACAAGTCAACAAATAATAACACTACTTTGTACCCAAAAAAAAAAAATAACACTACTTAACATAAATAAATATTAGTAATTTTCACCAAAAAGCGGTTGGTATAGGTGTTCAAGTGAAGGTGGATAACATAAATTCAAATCTCGGGAAGCGTACTTATTAGAAGAGGTAAAAATCATTTGCCCTTTGAATTTTGAAAGGAGAGATTCTTTATCAAATAAATAAATATTATTAATTTTCATGAAATATATATATATATATTATGAAGGGTGCTCCTCCTGTCATTAATGCATCGCTTAATTGAAGAGTCAATTTTAATTCTAAATGTAAGACTTATTTTTTACATTTATTTTTTTTTTAAATTGCTCTTATTGATATTCCTTTAACAATAATCAAATAGAAGACATATGAATAAAATTGGGAAAGATAATCAGGGTATTTTAGAAAAAAAAAAATGACATATTAAAACTTTCAAATATTAAAATATATATTCCTATGACATTGTAATTCTAGGTTTCTAGCACAAGGTTTGAAAAACCAGACCGGCCATTTATCTGATTTGATCTGCAATTGAATCGGGGCCAAAGCGGTCTGGTGTGAACCGGTTTGGATCGGAGTGACTTGGGACTAACCTAGGTGAACTTTCTCCCACCCAAAGGTCTCAAAATGATGAAATCTTGACTTAAAATAATAATTCAAAAAATACCAGAGCAACGAACCTGTAGTTTTGCTTCATATTCAACTTAGCTTCTCTTTTCCCTTGCATCATCTTAACTATCATATTTCTAAATAATAATTTTTAATTAAAAATTGCTAGTTTTTAAAAGAAGCAGATCTTGACTATTCAAAATCAGACATAAACGATTCAAATCAAATGGATTGAGGCATGGTTAGGTGCGTTGCACTTTAGGAAATGAGGGAGAATTCAAATCACTCTTATTCTGCGTGTTGAAGAAAGGAAGAAGGAATGCACCTGAAGTGAAGGAAAGAGAACAAAAGGGCAAATGGAAAAAAGAAGGAAAATTAAAAAAATCAATGGGTTTTCTAGAGGGAAAAAATAAACAGAAAAAATAAATCAAAAGTTTTATATGAATACATAAAAAACAAATTTTAATTAGGATATTTTTTAAAAATATTAAATATTAATTTTTATCATTAAAATATCAATATTTTTGTAGATTTTATTTAAATTATAGTATTTTGATTATCCCATGTCTGACCTCTTGACCTGTCCGTTCCGTTTTTGAACCTTGACTGTATTTGAAAATTCGTCTGGGCCCCGCCCCCGAATACGAACTGGGATTCAACCTTGAAAAAAGGATTGCTTATGGTTCTCGTGTAATTTTGGTCAAAATTTGGGTCTTGAATTTAATATGCCCACAAATCTTGAATTCTAGGTGTTAGGTGGCTGGGCGGAACGTGGTAGTTCAAAAATTGCCACTGTGGCAACTCTCGCAAATGCGTCATAAATAAAATAGGTGGCGGAATATAGGTAGCAAGCAGCAGTGTGCTAATCCACATTAATAGAAGTGTAAAACTACCACTCAAACTTTTTTTTTAATGTAAAATTAACCATAAATTTAAAAATTTAATTATATATTTGGATTAACTTTTAGAGAATAGCTTCTGAAAAAGTTGGAAAGAATAACTTTCTTCAAAACATAATTTGAGAGTTAAAAACTATTTTAAAGAATTTAAAAATGTTTATGTGACTCACGCAAAACTATGATTTTGAGAATTAAAAATTATTTTATATTTTTGAGGCATATTTATCTACCATTTCTTAAAATCATGATTTTAGGATCAAACCATGATTTTAAAATGTAACCCAAATATGCTCTAAGTTAACATGAGAAAAAAAGTTTATAGCATATTTATATTTATATTGGTGTTTGAAAAGTATTTTTAAACAATTTAAGATAAAATTTTATTCACATTATTTATTTTATAGAACATAAATTATTTTGTTAAAAAAAAAACTTCCATTGCTGATCAATTTAAACATGCATGCCTATTTTTGTATATTTGGTATAATTTCATAGCTTCTTTTGCATCTTAGCCACTACGCAGTCCCTAATCCAGATCTTAGCAACGAGCTCGATGGGCTAATATACATAGATATGAATGAATGCTCTCATATATATATATATATATATGTTGGCAAAAAAAAAAAATATATATATATATATATATATTATATTATATTATTTGGTATTCGTTATTTGGATTTGCCTCAACGTTCTTTTCGTTCGTCCTCCTACAAGGCCCCTTCTTCCTCGCCTCACCACGCTCTTTCTTGCGGTCGCACTTCTTATTTCCTCCTCCTGCTTTCTCAACGGCTGAAACCGTCAACATCACAGTCATGGCTTCACGTCCCAAGAACGTCGGAATCCTTGCCATGGACATCTATTTCCCTCCTACTTGCGTCCAGCAGGTCCACACTTTCTGTTTTCTCGATTCATAATCTTTGCCTTGAAATCGATAGATCTATGGAGCGTTTCAGCTCAATTTCTTGCTTGCCACTGAATTTTCTTGTGAAAAGAAGCCGTGCTTAGAATGGATTTTTTTTGTTTGGCTACGATGTGCTTCTACAGGAAGCTCTGGAGGCTCATGATGGCGTGAGCAAAGGCAAGTATACTATTGGACTTGGGCAAGATTGCATGTCGTTCTGCACAGAGGTTGAAGATGTTATCTCAATGAGGTCAGTTATGATTGCGATTGGTTCAGAATACGCTAGTCCAGTTTAAGTGTTCAGTGTTAATGGCTGCTTCTTCTAGCTAATTTTGGCTCACTGCTTACTTCTGCAGCTAACTCGTTCACTCTATTTTTTTTAGAAATTCTGTTACGAATTAGTAGTATATTTATGTCGAGGAAGAAGCAAAGTTACGCAGTATGTGAAATATATAAAAACGATTCGCTATCGAACCGACGGAGTTCTTGTTTACTTTTCAGTTCTAATTTATTATTTTTTAGCATCAACAATAGAGTTCGTGCGGAGAATTATGTAGCTTTCCTGAACCGGTGATAACTTCCATGTTCTTGCTACCGATCATCTTTTCTGATAACTAGATTGTGCATGGAGCTTGTGGCCCATCCAAAGCATATATATACGTCATGGCATATGAATAGTATATTTTTTGATGTATATGTTATATATAGAATATATCGAATAGATACTGTTTTTGGGTATATATTTACATGATATACAGTGCCGATCTTTATTATAGACTTGTAGAACGTATCTTCAGATCTGCAAAATCTTTCTTGCATTTATTCTGATTCGTTCTTTTACTTTCAATATCAGCTTGACGGTTGTTACTTCACTTCTTAAAAAATTCAAAATTGATCCAAAGCAAATTGGACGCTTGGAAGTTGGAAGTGAGACAGTAATTGACAAAAGCAAATCCATTAAGACCTTTTTGATGCAAATTTTTGAGGTATCCTTTTCTTGTGTTGATTCTTACAACGGAAACTATATTCCATGGGATTGAAGAACTTGTATAAAATCACAATGTGTAGGCTTCCTTAAGATTGGGGAATTCAAGTGGGAAGGCAAGTGAAGTTCAAGCGTATAAAGAAACTGAATTATAATGGTTGCTGCTGCTTAACAGTTGAAATTTCACTTTGTAGTTATATTGTTTCCTGTGATCTTTGACTTAATTACCAAAAAAAAAAATATAATCATGGATATAAAGATGATGGATGATGTAATTTTTGACAAATATGAAAGATGCGGACAATATTAAGCCCTCTTATTGATGTCATTTCTTTTTTGCAAATTGGTTTGTTTAAATACTTGTACTTCTCCAAACTAAAAGATTGTATATAACTAAATTTACTCTCTCTCTTTAGTAAACTGTTTTTAAATGATGTGGGTAAATCCATTTGAAAAGTGAATTGCTAAGAGAAGAAAAAAGTCAAAAACAAAAGAAAGTCCATTTTAAAAGCAAGTTTGCGCAGATCTCTCATTTCTCTTTTTCTTAAACTTCAGGCTGAAAAGGCTTATGAGTTCTGAGAACTCTGTGGCACAGTAGAGCTATTTAGCTTGGAAGGAGTCTCAGTAGTGTTAAAATCTTGTCAAAATCATGAAAGAGATACATCTGGCACGTATTTTTGACTTAGCTCTGAAATTTCCTTGTTAACTGAACTTATTGATGAATCCATAGGACAATAGAAGAGAAAGAAATATCTTGTCTGTGTTCATATGTGATGCCATTTTATATTGACTCATGTAACAACCAGGAGAGTGGCAATACAGACATTGAAGGTGTTGATTCAACAAATGCATGCTATGGTGGAACAGCAGCTTTGTTCAACTGTGTGAATTGGGTGGAAAGTAGTTCATGGGACGGGCGCTATGGGCTTGTTGTGTGTACAGATAGTGCGGTATGAGCTCCCATCATTTGTAACTTTTACTCATTCTAAAGGTGCAGTAAATGACAATTAAACAGAAAAGAAAAAAAAATGATCATTAATTTTTCTGCCTTTTATGACAAGTTAATGGAAGTGATGTTTTGTCTGCGTCCGAGTCTTGAATCAAGTCTATGGTTTTTGAAATAGATATGACCATAAACAGTAGAGCAATTGTAATGGGGTGAGATTGTGGATGTATTCCATATTCCTCGCCCCTTCCCACTTCCATGGATCCTCATCCTTGTTACTGCTTACAGTGGGGACATCATTTTCCATTTCCAACCTCTGCCAGAAATCATATTCCATATAAAGGCTAAAATCAAGTTTAAAATAAATCATGACAAAATTTCAAATTCAATGCCAGTGCCAAACATAGACTTGTAAGGAAGTATGTTAGACTACTTGTTTGGCAACCCTTAAAAAAGCATTTTTACGCAAATCGAGACAAAATTTCTCTTACATACTTACCTCGAATTGTGTAAAATCACTTTTAAAAGTTATTCCCAAACATACCCTAAGATACAAATTTACTATGATCTACGTGTCAAGCATGATTGCATATCATCCTGTGTGCACAGAAAATGCTAACCTCATTATTGTGGGGAGGTTAGAATTCTCCATAGTTTAATAGAAGCAGAGAACCATCTATCTGCAGAGAAAACCCCAATCGGAATGGCCTCAAATAGGTAAATTTGCCATCACCAAAAACTAAAATTTTTTGGGCCTTAAACTATACAAGTTGAAAACAGAACCACATATATTGCTTTATTCTTCTATCATGTTTCCTTTCTGAAAAATCACAAGTTTTGCAACAAAGGCTTGAACTTCTAATAATTCTTACATTATGAAATAACAATTGTATTTTAAGCTGCCAATGCAATGGTTAATTTTCCTTCTTATAGAAGGCAGCGTTGCTTATGGGACTAGAGAATTTAAGGTGTCAGATCTGAAAGTCCTTGTCCCACTTCTCAAGCTGTAAAGGGAAAAATTTAAGATATTTCTATTTCATAAAAATATTGCTGAGATTAATAGTTAGCTACAAGTAAGCTAGTTTTACCAAATTGAAATTCTTTTTTCTGGCTGTAATACACACGTACAAGTACACACACACACTCAGTATATTATTTCTCTAATGATGAATGATAAAAAATTTTTTAAAAAAAAGTAAAAACTGCTAATTGCATTGGCCTCTTTGAGCTAAATAATAGGAGACTGTATAATCAAGTTGCACTTTCTATAATCCAACCATGGTACCAGTCTCAAATCCCATACATTCTGACTTTCCGAGTGTCTTCACAATACATGCTGCATCAAATGAAGTGTGCATCTTTAACACACAAAATATGCTCACTTTGACCTCTTTAACACACAAAATATGCTCACTTTGACCTTTCTTGCTTCAGGTATATGCTGAAGGACCAGCCCGTCCTACTGGTGGTGCAGCTGCAATTGCCATGCTTATAGGGCCAGATGCACCAATTGCTTTTGAAAGCAAATTCAGAGGCAGCTATATGTCTCATGCCTATGATTTTTACAAGCCAAACCTTGCAAGCGAATACCCAGTAATGCTTTGTCACTTACTCTCCATTTTTTTGTCAGATCAAATAACAGAAATTGCAATATTGCCTTTAGGTTATTACCAAGCATTCTTTAGCATATGATTAAAGCATTCTTATTATTTTTATAAATTGAGGAACTCCACTATGGTGATGATGCTGTCCAATCTCAGTTCTAGAGTCATATTCCATTGGTTTGAATTGTGCAAGGAGTGACCCAAAAAATGGAGAGAGAGAAAATAGTTAAGCGATCATTTCTTGGGAGAGATTTTTCTAAGACTTGAGTCAAGCTCCACCTTTTTTTCTTACGAGTCATTGCATAATAGTATGGTTCAGAACGGTTGTGTCTGTCCATCCCCTTGTGTGTCATATTCAAACTCTGGGTGTTTTATAATCTAAACATTTTGTTGCAGTTCACCGCTGTAGGTCTCTTAGACATTTTGTGGCAGTGATTAGGGTGATTGATTTTAAATAGTCCTTTGCAACTTGCACAAACTCTTGTTTGCCTACTTTTTTCTGCACATAACTATATTACATGAATGGCATTGTTTCTTTTATTTCTTTCCTTTTAATGAAGTTGTTGCATTCTCCATAGGTTGTTGATGGAAAGCTCTCCCAGACCTGCTATCTCATGGCACTTGATTCCTGCTACAAGAATTTTTGTGAGAAGTAAGGATATTCTGAAATGAGAAAGCCTAACTTGTATCTTTTGTAGAATTCTGTTTTTCGTTTTGTGTGTTTGTATACTTAGTATTCTGTGTACAGATTTGAAAAATTGGAAGGGCGACCATTTTCCATCTCAGATTCTGATTATTTTGTGTTTCATTCTCCATATAACAAGGTAATGATAGAGCTTCAGCTGAAGTCATGCTTGAATGTGTTTCCGTGTCTAAGTGTACAGTTTCCGCATGTGTGAGTGTATAGGCCCACACACACAGAGCAAATAGTTGTTTCTTCATTCTCCACTTGGTGTATTGCAGCTTGTACAGAAAAGTTTTGGTCGATTGTACTTCAATGACTTCCTGAGAAATCCCAGGTGTTTATCTTTTGCTTCAGCCCTATCTTATAAATGTATGAATTTCTAATACAAGATGTCAATTTATATAGATTATCGGTCCTTTGGAATGGGTAATTGCTGCATTACTTTTTGGAACCTCGTTTCTGTAATAGGCCAATAAACTGCATACACTTGAGATTTCCATATACTTGTTTTTAATTTCCACTCTTGGTTACAGACATTTCTTGAAAGAGAAGAATTGTTTTAACTGAAAAAATTATTTAGTGCATGCAAGATTTTTTTCAATTACATTCAACATCAGATAGCCTGCAGAATACTAATGAAGAGTCAGCGAACTTGATGTTTTTAACTAATGTTTATAACTCAATATATGTTTTTTCCCCTCCAATTCCCTGAATCTAAGAGTCTGCTATGTGTAGCAGTGTTGTGGATGACGTTTCCAGAAAAACCCTAGGACCCTTCACATCTCTATCTGGTGATGAGAGCTATCAGAGCCGTGATCTGGAGAAGGTAGCTACTCTGGGCGAATTTGAATCAAGTTCTTTGACTAACATGATTGCTATTACCAAAATCATGGATTATTCATGGTCTTCGTGAATTTATAGGCAAACCAGCAAGCCTCAAAGAATTTATACGATGAGAAGGTGCAACCCACCACATTAATCCCGAAACAAGTTGGTAACATGTATACTGCATCGCTTTATGCAGCACTTGCATCTCTCCTTCACAATAAATATAGCTTACTGGTAAAGCTGTATACTTGTATCTATTGCATGTCTTTCTGGGCACCACATCTTTTATGTGGGACAATTGATTTAAAATTCCTCATTAAGATTGTTCTCTTCATTTGCAGGCAGGTAAGCGGGTGGTTATGTTCTCATATGGAAGTGGTCTAACAGCTACACTGTTCTCCTTCCATATTCAAGAAGGTCGACGCCCATTTAGTTTGTCAAACATTGTGACCGTGATGAATGTTTCTGGCAAGTTGAATCAGAGACTTGAGGTATGTCATTGGCCCCTTCAGTCATATAATTCTGATAGTAATGTTTATCCTTCCCCTGGCAAATTGGCATCGAAATTTGAAACTAAGCGCAGACCAGAACTTGAATGTTTAATGCATTTGACACCTGTAATGCAACTTAACCATTTAACAGTTTGACAATTTAATAGGTTTTGAGGAAGAGGTAGAGATTTGATAACCAAAAGGACGTTTAAGATTATTTGAATGCTTCACCGACTTGGATTTTTTTTTTTTTTACTTTACAAAATGCAGTATTTATACCGGTAAATATACTGCCTACAGTCATAAGCATAGAAGTTAGACAAGTTCTCTTTAATCTTAAATATAAGACCTCAGCCACTTTGCTTCCTTGATTTGTCATTCTCCCCATAGTATTCCTATTGATTGCATATAGTTAGGGGGTTTCCATGAATCATAATGCATATGATTAAAAAGGGTTACAACAATGATAACAATGATGACAAGTCTTGTTCCATTAAGTGGAGTTGGCTACATGAATTATATGATGCCATTGTGCTCGATCAAGAGCTAAACCTCTAGATAAATTGTTAACCAAAAAACCTAATCTCATTTAGTGTTCTCCTTGATCTTCCTTTACACTGTTTCACTGGACTTCAAATTGATTGATCCACCCTCATTAGCAAATCCTGTGGCACACATTTTAGAAGAAACTAACACTTTTATTACAAATAATTAAACCATGTTCTTTAATATCCATAAACTAGTTGACTGTGTTTTAAATTAAGGATAGGAAGGAGTAACATTTAGGCTGGATGTAGAGTGTATCTTGCGGGGAAAAACGTATTACACATTCAGAACCCAGGGTGGACTATACTAATGGCATAATGATTACTCTCCTGTCTGAAGTGGAGTGGCTGAAATATTACACATTCAGAACCCAGTGTATTATGACTGGAGTGGCTGAAATATTAAAAGCGTCTATAAGTTACTCTCCTGTCTTAATCAGTAATAAATTTCATATATAGTAAGCAACAGATGGCTGTTTCAAGTTTCAACCATAAATTTGTTGGTAGTTAGCGCAATTAATGTGACTTGAAACAAGAAAATTGTCAATTTTTATATGCAGTTTCCTCCAGAAAAGTTCATGGAGACTTTGAAGCTAATGGAGCATCGTTATGGGGCCAAAGATTTTGTGACAAGCAAGGACTCTAGCTACTTGCCTCCCGGCACATATTATCTCACTGAAGTTGATTCCATGTATCGTCGATTCTATGCCAAGAAATCTGATGACACAAATTCACAATTTGCTCCTAATGGTCATTGACCTCTCCGAATTTGGAGGCCTCCTTTTTCGCCCCTCAAAATAAAATATTAAGGGGGGCTTTTTTCCCCGGGCCCAAAATAAATTATAGATTAAAATTCAAAATTATCAGCTTCATATTTATTTTTCTGGTAGATGTCATTGTTTGATAGACTAGCCTTTCTGGACTACGTCAAGCTTCTGTACGGGATAGAAAAAGTTTATAAAAAGTCGTATTATTTATTGCAGCTTACTTTAGCTTATTATACCGTTTCAAAGGTTTAGTCATGTTCTAGCATGACAATAGTAAAAGATTGTTTCTTGTTGAAGACAAATGGAGTTTTTATTTGGAATCATCATAATGATGGTTTTTAGTCTCTGTCAAGCATGTGTTTGTAAGTAATTTGACGTTAACATGTGAAGCAAAGTCTTGAAAGCTTGATGTGTTTTTATTTTGGAATTATCATATTGATATTGATTTTATTTAAAATAAAACGGTTTCAATAATTGTAAGGGGCCTCTTGATGTGAGACATTTTGTTGGGCTCTCTTGTCTCCTTTACAAGCAAAGCAAATGACGATACATGGGCCCATGTCTGTGCCTGGGTTCCATTTCGATCTGATGCAGTGATGAGAGATCCAACCTCTACCAGACTCGTAGAATCTCCGATCAGAGAAGTATTTATATTCAGTATTTAATTTCAAACTTATTTCTAATAACCAACAAATGTTAAGTTTAATGGAAGGGAGATAATGTGATAAAAAGTTCCCATTATGAGAAGTGTCCACATTCAATGATTTTGATTAAGATTGTCTTTAATATGAAATAACCATGATTTAAGGGGGGGGGGCCTTATTGCTAATTGAAGGATATACACACACATATATATTGATCAAAAACAAAAAACTATGGCTTGCTTTTGTTTTTGCTACAGCTTTCGACTCCAATCTATTTAATTCACCTTCTCCTGACTCAGTGTTCTAATTATCCTTTCCTTTTCCTTTTATAAGATGTTATTAACTAAAAGCAAATCAAGAAAATTGATAGAACTTAGTTGCACGTTTTATTTATATATATATAAGGACATTTTTCTTTGGTACAAAAGAAGTTTAGGTGATTTGAGTTCTAGGATTTACTACAGTTAGAGTATGCCTCTAAACATAGAGAACAATTATTAAAGTATTTACAGATCATTCATTAATAAAATATTAATATTGACAACGGGATTTGAACCTATAATTTTATGAGCTATCCGTTAATTCCTAATCAACAAGATCAACTTTCATTGGCCGACTTCCACAATCTCATCCTCTCTCCCCCTTCCAGACTTCCACGCCTCTTCCCCTTCCTCCCTACTCTCCTTCTCTCACTCTCCTCCTCCTCAGAACGAGCTTCAATTCTTACTTCAATCCCAGCCCCAATCCTGTCTCTTCGCCATTTTTTGGCAAACCTGCCATGATGACCGCCCTCGCCTCCGCCTCTCCTGGTCCCATAGCCACTTCCATGCCTACGATCACCGTCCCCGTCACAGCAACAACTTTATCAGAGAGAGAAAAGAGCAAATGCGTGACACTCAGGAGGAGGCAGGCGTCAGGGAAAAGAGAATATGGTGAGTGCCGAGAGAGAGAAGAGGAAAGCATGAGACTCAGAAGGAGGAGGCATGGTGTCAACGTGGAGGCAACCGTGAGAGGCAGTGGCTTCTGGCTTGGAGGAGCCTTTTGGGCTGAAGCCATTCTGCAAAAACGGAGTGCCAAACACGTCGAAAATCTCTACCGTGCTTTTCTTCCCCCAAAAGCTCCTCTTCCTTCCCATACTGCTTAGCCAAATGAAGCCATTATCTATACAAGGACAATTTTATTCAAACACAACTAAAATTATGCATGAAAATTACTGGGCTTTTAACAAGATTGTAGCCAATACAAAGCACATAAGCATAATACAGAGGAAACAGTACAAACAGCTAAAAACAATCTGGAGTCCAACCATAAAAAAATATTGTTACAATTTGATTAGCAGAAGGTTGTTTAATAAAAAAAAAAAAAGATTTTCAAAGTGATTTTTCAACATCAATAATGAAGAATGGCATTTTCGGAAGAACGCAATAAATGCTTCTCTATATTTCACAGAGAGAAGCTTGTAAGTGAATACTCTTATGTCTAAAGGAATAGAAATCTTCACTTCATTCAAGAAACTTCCACGTAATGAGCTCAAGAGAGATATTGGGCTTCATGGATAATTTATGAACTCTTGAATGATATTAATATTTTTACAACCACCCAATAATATTTGAATCCAACTAAAAGAAATGTTCACATTTAGTATATGATAATATCTTAAATAAAATTGTTTCGAGTAAAAGAATACATATGTTTATCAAAAAAACATATATTAAAATTTTCTTTAATTTATCCCTCCAATAATTTTTGTAAGGCCCCTACAAGGGTAAGTTTTAGTCCTTTTTAAGATATTATATGGGGTATTTATTACATCTTTATTATGTTGTTCTTGTACAATGTTGGTTCATTTTTACAAAATCACAGTAAGAGGAAATTGGAAACTTACTTGATTTTCAGACAGACAAAATAAATTGTAAGCATTTCCTCGATTTTGGTGATAATGCATGTAAGTGTTTTATAAATAGGATCCAAGAGAGTATTTATCTCTTATCCAACTTCATCATGTTAAAATTCCAATTGGATTGACTATTCTAACATAATCATTTTTTCTATACACAAGATTTAAACTAATAATCTTGTACAAAGGGAATCAAGTTCTCTTCTACTTTACCCAACCATTGCTTGGTAATATCAAATTTATTTTAACATTGAATTTCCATTTTTTTTTACTTTTTCTTTAATATTGAGCTAAGGAGAAAGGAAGATTGTCTTTCAAAGTTGTCTTCACAAGAAGGAGGATGTTGTACATTTTGTTAATTTTGTTGATCAAATTACAGAGAGGTGTACATTATCCAAGTTACATATTAATTACAGAGTGGTCTATTACAAACTCATTGATCCTCTTTCTTTCAAAGTTTTTCTTTTAATTACTTTCTAATCAGGCATCCTCAAAATATATTAAAAACAAAATATAACTCTAAAGCAAGCCACATTCACATTTTTTTTTGTACCTATAACTTGTACGATCAATCTCCCATCGCCAACTCTACAAAACCCAACTAAATTGATAACTATAAGCCAACAGAACTATTCGCACTTTAAATTTAATATAGTAGTACACGTGACTGATATAGTACAAAATCCCCTTAATATGCTAAATAACAAATTATATAATCTTTTTTTTTTTGGAAAAAAAAAAAAAAAGCTTGATGGTCACTTTCAGATACAGGTAGGTGGGATAGACTACTTGGTCTTAAAGCGCACAACAAAAGCAGAAGAGTCAAAGTTTTGTTATGCTTTTAGAGCCATTTTTGAGTGACTTTAAAGGATCATGATGATTCTTTGTTAAACATGCATCTGTCAGTAGATCCACTTCTATATATACAGCTCTTGCTTCCATGGAATCCTCACAACCTAGCTCATTTCCCAGTTCTTGTGTCTTCTTCTTCTTCTTCCTCCTCCTCCTCCAAAATGGCTCCTTTGAAAAGCTTGTTCTGTTTAACCATTTTGGCTTTCTTAGCATTAGCTTCATTATCAAAAGCAGATCTTGACGCCCACTATTATGACCATTCATGTCCCCAGTTGGAAAAAATCATTAAGGACACTGTTCTTAACGCCTCTAAGTACGACCCTAAAGTCCCAGCTCGTATTCTCAGGATGTTCTTCCATGACTGTTTCATAAGGGTATGTGTGTGCCCTTTGTTTTTGTGTGTGTGTGTGTACTGTACACATCTTTTCTTCTTCTGGTCAATTTATTTGATCATGTTGTTGTTGTGCAGGGTTGTGATGGATCAGTACTATTAGACTCAACTCCGACGAACAAGGCAGAGAAAGATGGCCCTCCGAATATCTCAGTTCGATCATTCTATGTGATCGACCAAGCTAAAGCCAAGCTTGAAAAGGAATGCCCACACATAGTTTCATGTGCTGATATTCTCGCCATTGCAGCAAGAGATGTCGTAGCCCAGGTAATCAACAAATCCACAACACTTCAACTTCTCTTACATATTATTGCTTATATGCTTTCCTAAATATAAGATTTTAATCCACTTTACT
The DNA here is from genome assembly GCA_006871305.1 of Vachellia collinsii. NCBI lineage: Eukaryota > Viridiplantae > Streptophyta > Magnoliopsida > Fabales > Fabaceae > Vachellia > Vachellia collinsii. The sequence goes on from QFDD01121178.1 coordinate 15,158, forward strand.
TCCCACATGTATAATTTGTTTGCCAAAATATCTTTAAGGAATGCATATAGTAAAGGGTATTTCAATTTGCCCCTATATATAATGTAGTGCTCTCTGATGCCCTTATTAATACTCTAACCCTTTAAATGTAGATTCTGCATAAAATAAGTTAAATTTTGATATCTTAAGAGTAATAAAATGATATAATTTTGATTATTTTTACAATTTTTGAAGAAAAATACTATAAAATTGTGAAGTTTTGATTTATTTTCTTAAAAACCATAGAGAGAGAGAGAGAGAGAAGCACATTGGAAACCCCCAAACCCGGGTTCCTTTAAGGGGTAACTAATTCCAATGCCAATGATACTTCAAAAAGGTATTTTAGAAATATGAAGGCATATCTTTTACAATTTTCCTCTCAATAGACACTCTTTTTGTGATTGACTTTTCCTTTATACTTCTGTATATATTATTACCATACACACAAAAGTAACTTTACTGATAAATTAAATTTTGTTTCAGTCTGGGGGTCCATCTTGGGATGTTCTAAAAGGAAGAAAAGATGGAAGAGTATCAAAAGCATCAGACACAAGAAAACTACCAGCTCCAACTTCAAACGTGAGCCAACTCATTCAGAGCTTTGCTTCAAGAGGATTAGACATCAAAGATTTAGTAACTCTCTCAGGTGGTCACACTCTGGGATTCTCTCACTGTTCTTCATTCGAAGCTCGCCTCAGGAACTTCAGTCTGTTGCATGACATCGACCCGAGCCTGGACTCTGATTTCGCACTAGATCTGAAGAAGAAATGCCCACAAAAACACTTCAGGGGCCATAACGCCGGACACTTCATGGACTCAACAGCTTCGGTGTTCGATAATGACTATTACAAGAGGTTGCTTAATGGGAGAGGACTGTTCATATCAGATCAAGCCATTGTTGGGGATTACAGAACCAGATGGATTGTTGAAGCGTTTGCTAAGGATCAGAACCTGTTCTTCAACCAGTTTGTTGCTTCCATGTTGAAGCTTGGCAATGTGGGTGTGTCTCAGCATGGAGAAGTCAGACGTGATTGCAGGGTTGTGAATAATCGAGATAGACAAGCCAGACACTGAGACTAATTAATATTATTGCCCAAATTTTCTTTTCTTTTCTTTTTTCCCCACTGTTTCTGTGGTTTTTACAAGGTTGTGGTGATATAATGTTGTCATCACTCAAGCTTAAATAAAAATACAAATGTCGTGTAATGAAAAGTGTTGTCGTTTTCTTTAAATAAAATGTCTTGCTCTTAAAGATTCTTCCCGAGTCTCAGTCTTTATTACTAGTTTCCGTTTATTTTCTTCAATCTGGGAGGATTTCAATTTTTTTTTTTTATACATGGAGGATTTCAATTACCCCTTATTCTATTTACAATTAACTTCCAATATGCTTCACTGTAATTAAGACAAATTAACTTCTTCATTTTTAAGATTGAATAAATTTTCAAAGTTACCCTTATTTTACACTTCATTATAAGAATACCGATAAAGTTTACACAATTATAAATGAAGGGTAAAACCACACATTTATGTAAAAAAAAAAAATTAATGATGTGACTTATAAGTAACATAAAAAAAAATTCACCCTCTACTTGTACATAGGACAAATGTTATTTTATTATCAGAAAGCACAACATCATGGAAAATAGTTTTCATGAATTAGTTAGCATGTCTTATATGCATATTAAAAATAGAGCAAAACCAATTTTCTTTTCTTCTGTTTTTCTTTTTTGGTGACTTGGTTATTTGAGATTGGAAGTAGTATCCATGACTGTCTGTAAATCATCTAAGGTGGTCATATGCTAAAAAAAAAATTATTTTACTCAATATATGTTTGATTTAGTTTATTTTGAGTTATTTTGGGATGTATACATTACGGAGTGAATTGCAAGAAAAGTTTTGTCTTGTAAAATGATAAATTATTTTTTAAAGAGTTTTGTCTTATAAAACACAATTAATTTTTTGAGGGTTTCCGAGTATGTCAATTTTCTTTTAAACAATAATCACTTTGTAGTTATATATGCAGATAAAAAAATAAATCATTCATTCCATTCTTATGATAAAATTCAAATATTTTGAGTTCTCTGATCCTATTTTAAGATATACTTAAAGAATGTTTGAAATTTAATAAAAATTTTTATTCTTCTCACGTAAATTACATTTTATATTGCTACATAATTATCTCTTATACACCTATTTTTCTTACTAATTCTCTCTCATCAAATTCTCATTAAGAAAATTTGCAATTTTCAAGAAAACGTGACACTCAATCCTAATGACTTCAATCCAACTCCCATCTCTATTTTACCCAGTTGTGATATTTGCATGATCCTTATGTCTGCATGGGATTAGACAATTTTTATAATAAATATTAAGATTCTAATACACACCTCTTGTATTGCTACAATATTTTTTGGTCATGATGAAGTATGAACTTTTAAATGAGTGAAATTGCATACAATGGATTAATCCCCCTCAATTTCACATATCATATCCAAGACTGATGTGACTTTGAGTTATCCAAATTATCTCAATATTTAGTATATCTTAGAACCACATCATTGTTGTCACATACAGAAAGAATTTGCTCAATATGGTCTCCACCAATCTAATTTAAAAGGCACCCTGAAAAAGAATATAAACTCACTCCGTCAATGTTTTTTTTTTTAAGTCACTCTCTTTATAAAATTGATTTACTACTAGCTCCTCATATCGTTAGACCATATATTATACCCACTTTATTTGTATTTTTTTTCATTTTGTGAAAAAATTGAAAACAAAATCAGAACCCATAGGTGTGTTTGGTTTGAGTGGGGGGGGGGGGGTTACTTTGTTTCACTTGGTTGGAAGGAGGCTGATAGTAATTTACTTTTTTACATTTACATATTAGATTATATTTTTTATTTATATGTTATATAAATTAATTTACATTATATATTTAACATTTTTTCGTTGAGGAAAACTATCTTCTGATAATAATGGCCACAGTTTTTAACACACCCTTTATGTATGACAATCAAAGTTTTGGTAATTAAGAAGCATTCAACAATATTTAGTCCAATGGCATCCAGTAAGTTTCATATTTACAAAGAATTTCATTATTCGTAGTATCATTTCCCATTTTCAAAGAAAGAGAAATAGAGAATACTTGAAATAAAATTTCTTTAATTATTTTAGTTGTTGGTCTTTCTGGAACCTTACCACGCTAAAAGAAAATGCAAGCCAAAACAAAAAGGCAAATCTTGTACTCCACCATTTCTCATCATCATCATCAACATAACATCTCACCTAAACTGAACCTGATATGTGCAACCTCCAACAGAACTGTAGTTACAATAACACACATATATTAATTAGTACCTAACTTAACTATATTTGTACTTTTTCTGGTACACGTTCATATCATATGGTTTTGTTGGTTGGCGGCTCAGGTACTTGTGGTCTCCAAACTAACTTTTTACAACTCCCCCAATTTTTCTCATCATTGAGTGGCTTCAAAGTATAACGGTCTTGCCTTAAGCATTATTTGTCAGTGAACTATTTGGCTTACTTCTATATATATACACACTAGACTGTCCTCAAGTTTCTCATTGTATCTTCATCAGTAGTTTCGAACTGTGTATATTATATATAATTAATCTGTTTCTAACTCTTAACAGATTAATTATGGCTCTAAAATACGACGTCGTTCCGATCTGCACAATCCTTTTGTTGGCATTGCTTTCAGTTCCATCAATGTCCAAAGCTGAGCTTTATTCAAATTACTATGACCAAACATGTCCTGAGTTGGAGAAAATCGTATCGGAAACTGTCCTGAATGCTTCAAAATATGACCCGAAAGTGCCTGCTCGTATACTGAGGATGTTCTTTCATGACTGTTTCATTAGGGTATTATATTACACACAGACACACACAACTCTATTTATTTATTGTGGGACTTGGTCTCTATATCAAGTTACATTATTTATCTTCATATTAACTATAATTCACACTTGAACTCTATTTATATGGTTGTGTGTAGGGTTGTGATGCATCAATACTATTGGACTCAACTCCAACAAACAAAGCAGAGAAAGACGGCCCTCCAAATGTTTCTGTTAGATCATTCTATGTGATCGACCAAGCTAAAGCCAAGCTTGAAAAGGCATGTCCAAGTACTGTTTCATGTGCTGATATTCTCGCCATTGCAGCAAGAGATGTGGTAGTCCAGGTAAACAATTCATATTCATCACCTCTCTCTCTCTCTCTCTCTCTCTCTCTCACACACACACACACACACATATGTTATGAGTCATCAGTTGGTTTATGAGTTTAAGATACACTGTTATGAGTCTTATATTAGGAAGCTACACAAAGTTCAAGGCTCTCCCACTTGACATGTTAGTTTTTGGATATGTACTCCCCATCTGGACTTGTGATCATAATAAAAGGTGCTTTCATCAAGGGGCTGATATCCATGGAGAGGGTTACCTATATACGGAGAATTTTGACCGACAACAAACCAAGTAAAATATCATGGTTTAGAATCATTAGGGACATTAGCTCTCAAACGAGGGTGATTAGTTGAGTCCCACATCTTCACAATAATTCCAAGAGGCTCTCCCGTGCGCTAAGCTTTTAGGATTGGGCTCTGCCTTTAGATTTATGATCCTAACATGGAACTTCATTATGTATTTATATTATATGGATGATGCCAAAGTAATAATACTCCTGTGATGATTTCTTTGACAGTCTGGAGGTCCATCATGGGACGTTCTAAAAGGAAGAAAAGATGGAAGAGTGTCAAAAGCATCTGATACAAGAAACTTACCAGCTCCAACTTCAAATGTGAGCCAACTCATTCAGAGCTTCGCTTCAAGAGGATTAGACGTCAAAGATTTAGTGACTCTATCAGGTGGTCACACTCTGGGATTCTCTCACTGTTCTTCATTCGAAGCTCGCCTTCATAATTTCAGTCTGTTGCATGACGTTGATCCGAGTCTGGACTCTGATTTCGCACAAGATCTGAAGAAGAAATGCCCAGCAGCAACATTAAGGGACCAAAATGCTGGACAGTTATTGGACTCAACAGCTTCGGTATTTGATAATGACTATTACAAGAGATTGCTTGCTGGGAAAGGTGTGTTCTTATCAGATCAATCACTTGTTGGCAATTACAGGACCAGTTCGATTGTTGAAGCATTCGCTAAAGATCAGAACTTGTTCTTCAACCAGTTTACTGCTTCAATGTTGAAGCTTGGAAATGTGGGTGTATCTACAGATGGAGAAGTGAGACTTGATTGCCGAGTTTTGAATTGAGATTTGAGAAACAACCAGAGACTGATATCTTTGTGGTTTACAATGGTGTGACAGGTATAACGATACTGGTGTTACCCATGTTTCGATCAACGTTATTTGCTTGCTTAAAAGGGATGAATTTAAAAATTTTCAAAAATTTTAAGTTTTTGTTCATTTGCAAGCCTCTAAGATAAATAAAGTGGTCCTTTTTATTCATGCTTTCCTGCATTCTCTTTCTAGCAAGTGAACAGATACATATACATATAAAGTATAATGAGACTTCTGAGATAAGTATCATATCGCAAAGCTTAAAACTATTTAAAATCACAACTTGGAAGTGGTCTGCCAATTTGTAGTAACAACAGGAATGGAGACAAGTTGTCAACACTAAGAAGTGTTCACAGGTTTCATAATATATATATATATATATATATCACATAATACCTTCTAATTGAAAGGAATAATTGAAAAATCCCCTGCAATGATTATGAATTACTGAGGGCCTCAAGCTATGCTGGAACAAAGGATATAGAGCAGTGGAATTGTATTGTGATTTCGCCAAAGCAATAAGTATGATTACAAGAGTCAACAATGATCGTCGCCCACACAATGATATCATAGAGGAAGCTAAAAAAAATACATCGCAGAAATTGGCAGACATATACTAAGTTTATGCACAGAGAAGCAAACCAATGTCCAAATGTACTAGCGAGAATATTTCACGACATTGACATTGATTTTTGTTCCTATAATCAACTCCCACCTTGCTGTACAAAGGTGGTGGATGATGAAGGAAGAGATAGTATTTTGAATGAACCCATGCAGTTTCCTTTTTTTTTTTTTTGAATAAATGATCCAGTTTGTATTCGAAAAAAAAAAAATCGACAGTCCATGAATTGCAGCAGTTGTTGCAGACGATAGGCACATAATTGATGAGCAATTATTCTCTCCATAACAGAAGCATAATGGCACTTATATGTGTAATCCAATCATAAGCTGCAGGGTTGGAATTGTTTTATGGTTTTCAACATAAGGAAACATGGTAAAAAAAAAGATATAAACATATAACCTAACAGAATGCAACAGAGACAATCATAACATATCTCCCTAAACTAGAACCTCCTCCTTCAGCATTGCAAAATCTTTCATGTAAATCACACCGAAATAGAACAATCATGAGAAAGTTAAGGAGGTTGGATGCATCACCAAAGGCCAAAAGCATCACATTAAAGTTTTGGACATCATAATGCTCCAACCATAATACGAGGTAAAACTAAAACTGCCAAAATTACTTATTGGTTCTGTTTATTCAACAGTAAAAGATCAAAGGCACCTATACTCTACACATAAATGAATTTCTGCATTGCACCAACATTAATAATCATACTAAAAATGCACTTAGTTGAGTGACCAGCTAACAAGGATAAATCCTTTAAGGATATAGCGTTGTCAGGCACAAGATGCATACCATTTGTCAAGCAAATACTACATCCGAGCGGAAAACATATTTGACACCCTTTGTGACATTTCTGGCTTCATGCAACAAGCATTTATCTCCGTGAAGGTGCAGGAGAGCCACCCCTTCAGTAGGAGTTACCTGTACAGTCAATTTTGTATTAAAACTCAAATCATGCAGCAAATTCCAGAATTTGCAGGAATTCAACTTCAGAGCTTATTTTGAAGTGGAAAGGAAATATTTATATCCATATTTCAATTAAAAAAAATTGACAGATCTACCTCCGCCACAACACTATTTCTTGAACCATAGAAGACGGTTTCTCCTCCTACCAAAGGATCAACAGACAAATTGGCTGCATTTTTTGTCGCATTTTTGGAACTCGATATAAGGCCGCCACTCAAATACACAAGCAACGTGTAATAAGTGCACTTTCCCTCTCCAAGATCAACACTTTCATCAATATGACGTCCAAACCGTTGACCAACCTTGTATCTAAAATGCAGAAGTACATGATTATTAGTGATGGTAATGCATCTCATTTACCTCCACACCAAATTCTTGGAGATAATGTTTGGTATTTGTCAAGGAGACAACATGAAATGAGAATCTTGTGTCCTGAAAAATCTTTTAGCCTACCAAGTAGTGCTTCTACTAGTTTTTTTTTTTTTTGGGGCCCAGGGGGTTCTAGGGGGTCAAGAACGAGAGGAAAAAATACCAACCTATAGAATCTAACATTTGGATTCAGACCAACAGCTACCTTCCCTCGTATTCTTATATCAGAAAATATTTTGCTGAGTCCAGACTCCCAAATTGTATTTGCAAGTACATGATCATGAACAGAAATTCGATCATTATCCCTGTAAGCTTCCCCTTTAGTTGGACCAAGACTCCCTTGATGAGAAAAACCAATTGCTTCTGCAACTTTAATGAATGCCTTTGATTCAGCAGATGAGAAAAAACTCTGAACCTGAAATCCTGAAGAGAGATTAAAGCAAATACAGGACTTTATACACAGATTTTAACAGATGTATGCGTGGCAAATGAGAAAGTGTTTTGTAAGCCTTTCATTTGTTTCAGAACACTGAAAATTTGCCTCTAATCTTAATCATGTGGATCAATTTGGATAGCAATGTAAAAAAAAATAAAAACAAAGACAAGATATGACAACCAATAATAAAACAAATTAACCTCTTGGCCCACTCTTCAACTCAACATCGTCAATGTATGTACCAATTACAGGGTTGATATTCTTCCTTACAACATGAATTGCAGCCATATTTGTTGTTGCGTTATAACATTGACCGGAGATTCTCCCTCAGCCATCCTAAATGTTGTAATCCATCCTGATCCCAGCCTTGAACCCTGTGCAAAGGCTTTTTCCATTTCCAGTTCTATAGAACCCATAGGAAAAATCTTACGAAATTTGAAGTTATCCACGGCCTATATTTACATTCCACCCGGTAAACATAGGGACAACATACACGCAACGAGTAGCATCCTTAAGCATTCCCCCCCCCCCCCCCAAAAAAAAAAAAATTTTACTGCTGCGACAAAATCCTTCGATATGATCTCATTTTAAAGCAGCAGGGTTGAAATCCCAATTAAGCATTTGCTCTTCTTCTGGTCCCCATTCTGATATGAATTCCGAGAATTTAATCATTAATGTTAGCTATAGTAAGTATTATTCTCA
>QFDD01121179.1:0-15343 GCA_006871305.1 Vachellia collinsii
CTTAATGTCAATCAATAACCTTCAGAAAGGTGAATGAGGAGGAAGAAAGAAAATAAAGAATTTAAACTAATAGCCAGATCTACTGATTCGATGCTGTATACAAAAATCCCAAGACTTGATAACCAATGATAAAAGCCAGTAACGACAGAGAAGAAGAATAGATACGGAACGATCGATATCCAACCAGAAAGAAAGAAAGCAGTCAAGATAACGAGTGGATCAAAATCCATGAACAGATAATCTTCAAATTAATTTTTATCATGTTGAAGTCAACGAAAGGGGGCGGGAACAGATGACCAGAGCATTAACCTTGCAGATTGGACAGACAACTTTAAGCCCTACGGCTCGGGCTTCAAGCTGCGACCCCTTTTGCTTCTGATTCTTTTCTGCGTTTCTTCTCTGTGCCTCGATCTTCTGCTTCCCCCTCGTCATCCCGCTTAGATCCTCTGTTCCTCTCGCTCTCTGCGTTTCTCCTCTGCTCTTCTACGGTGTCTGTCACGTGTGTGACTGACCGAACGAGAACGTCGTCAGCCGAGGAATTCAGAAAAAGTGGGCCATATTGGAATGCCGGCGCACTCTAGCTTTAAGAACTTACGATACGCTGGGTGCGCAATGTAACGCCCCTTTATGGCGCGGCCGCGCGGTTCTCCTCCAACTCTTGAACCTTGACTTCTGAAGCCAGAGAAGAAGAGAATACGATTTTCGATAATTGTATATTTTTTAAATACACCTTTGAAGATTGTTTATATTTAAGCCTTTTGACTATTTTCATAATGCTAAGTAGCAGTATATTTGACTTCATAGGAGGAGTAACATGAAAATAGTCAAAGCTTATTTGGATAAAACAGTTTCACTTTTCATTATATGATCAAATTGCTCTACTAATGATCAATTATGGATCCAACAAATTGTTATGATGTTTATTGAAAGTTTCAAATTATGAAGGTTTAAGATATTTAAAACCAACATAAGATGTTACTGATTAATAACGTTCCAAAACTTATAAGATAATAAATCAAATATCATTTATATCGCATGTGTTTCTTTAGTTTTACCTTGCAAATGAACACACAGCAATGATGTCCATGCTTTGTAACGTAAAATATAATCAAGTACGTTTTTATCTAAATTAGGAAAAATTGTTAAAATACTGTCTCAAAAATCAATTCTGCACTGATTTAATCAACGTTAAAAAAAATTTATCTCATCCATTTAAACTGATCTTGGAGCATTTTGTTTATTTGATTTTAATGATAAAAAACTGATTCCATGTTGAATTTATTAATCTTCTAGTTCCATACATCAAGCATTTCAGTTCCACAGCACAGATGCGTGTGTGTGTGTATATATAACGTTACAAAAGGTGATAAACTCAAACCATTCCGCAAACACATAACCCCTAACGTTTCATCACTCTTCACCACTACCTATTTAACCCACACAATCTAATCAACACGGACACAAATCCAAAACTCAAGAAAAATACACGGTTTTCTTGTTAACCTACTTTTCTTACACAATGGCCTTCTGGTTCTATGTCCTAGCTTCGATTTCGTTGTATACTTTCATTCTTGCTCTTGCCCTCAGTTTCACACGCAACAAGAAGCTACCACCTAGTCCCCCAACTATACCCATCTTAGGAAACATCTTTTGGCTCCTAAAATCCTCAAAAAACTTCGCCGACCTTGAACCTATGCTTCGATACTTACGTTCCAAATATGGCAGAATCGTCACTGTTTACATGGGGTCCACTCCCGCCATTTTTATAACCGCCCATGAAACAGCTCACCGAGCTCTAGTGAAAAACGCCACCGTTTTTGCTGGTCGTCCTTGGGCTCTTCCAACCACCAGAGTCTTCTTCCCGAACCAGCATGGTGTTAGTACCTCTCAGTATGGTCCCACGTGGCGCCTTCTGCGTCAAAACCTTATGCAGATCATACATCCTTCTCGATTACATTCATATTCTCAGTGTCGTAAGAGTGCTTTAGATCTTCTCAAGAAGAATATTCTGGCTGATATTGAACTGGGTAATAGTAAGGCTATACCTATTTACGATCATATAGAACTTTCAATGTTTGCTTTGTTGTCCAATATGTGTTTCGGAGAAAAATTTGATGAGATGACCGTTAGGGAGATTCAAAGAGTTCTCCATAACCTGCTTCACAATTTCATTAGGTTCAATGTGTTGAACTTCCTTCCATTTCTGTCCAAGATTGTGTTTAGAAAACTGTGGAAAGAGCTTTTGCAGATTCGTGAGAATCAAGTTAATTTCCTCCTGCCGATCATAAAATCCCGTCATGACTTAACAAAAAGCAAGTTCGGTGAAGAAGAACAAGGGAAAGAGAAACAAGAAGGGTTTAAATTTACTTCTTATGTTGATACTCTGTTCGATATGAAATTGCCTGATAGTGGAAGGAAGCTAACAGATCAAGAACTGGTAAGCTTGTGTTCTGAGTTCTTGTTGGCGGGAACAGACACGACGGCTACCACGTGGTTATGGGCAATGGCGAATCTGGTGAAGAACCAAACCATACAAGAGAAACTATTGAGTGAAATAAACCAAGTTGTGAAACCAGGTGAAGAAATCGAAGAGAGGCATTTAAAGAAGATGGCATATTTGCAAGCTGTAGTGTTAGAGACTATTCGAAGACACCCACCTGGACACTTCATACTGCCCAGAGCAGTAACACAGGACACTGAAATGGAAGGTTACTTCATACCCAGAAACGCGATTGTGAATTTTCTGGTGGCTGAATTAGGGTGGGACCCAAATGTGTGGGAAGACCCAATGGAGTTCAAGCCTGAAAGGTTTTTGAAGAAAGGTCATGGTGAAGGAGAAGGATCAGAGTACTGTGAGTTTGATATAAAAGGGTATTCAGAGATCAAAATGATGCCGTTTGGTGCAGGGAAGAGGATTTGCCCTGCCATAAGTATGGCTCTGCTTCATGTCGAGTATTTTGTGGCCAATTTAGTGAGGGATTTTAAGTGGACAATGGAAGATGGGTGTGAAGTTGACATGACTGAGAAGCAAGCCTTCACTATCGTAATGAAGAATCCTTTGAAGCCACGCGTGATTCCAAGATCTACCCTTTGATATATGATCCAGCAAAATTAATTTATACTTCTACAGTAAAAATATCATTTCTCTGAGTTAACAAAAAAAGTTGTATTACTGGTATATCTTTGATAAATATATAATCTTTTCTCTTGAGTTTTCATTTTGAGTAAAAAATTAAGTCTATTGGGAGGGATTTATTGAGAGCAAATGGCATGTTTTAACCATGGGGCGGAAAAAAAAACGGAGCTTGGGGGTAATATTCTCTTTTTGTAAGCGTAGCTTTCACAAGAGTGACGCCTACACACAGTTTCGTCTCTTGTATAATTTTACTGTAAAATGTACGGTGAGGTATCTTGGAGGATACTCTTCAAATCTTGTACGTATTGTAATGGAGAGAAAGTACAGGCGTCAAAGATGGTGGCAGGTTTCTAGAACGAGCGCGTCGGTCACACGTGCGGCCCATGTATGTATGTAATGTATTTTATCGGTTCCCACGTGCCAAGCGGTCCTGCTCGAATTGGTTGTACGGATGCTCTTAAATTCCCAAGCATCGAATCACGCACACTCTTCTACTTACACTCACATCCATTCCAGAATCTCAAGCACTTCGGAGGGTGAGGAGGTTTTGAGGTGGTTCATTTATAGCTAACAATCTTCATTTCTTACGCTTTTGCATCTTAGATCGAATCGAGGTGGGAGTTTATTTTCTCTTTGCCTTTTCGATTTCTTTTAGTGAAAAATTTACATCATCCGTGCAATTCAGTTAATTCACCCGCTCAATGTTTCGCGGCATTGGTACAATTGACATCAGATTGATTGGCTAAGCTGAGCTTTTTTGTTACATTTTTTTATGAGGAAATGCATTGCTAGCTCATGAGGCTGATGAAGCTAAACGGGATCTGTTCTTCTTCATCATCATTATTCTTCTTCTTCTTCTTCTTCTTCGTCTTCGTCTTCAAATAATTTCGGTTTTCTTCAGCAGTAGTTCATTGAGTTCACTTGCACAGCTGTGTCTAACATGTTTTTGTGGCCCTCTTTTTTGCTGAATTCTCAATATTGTTTCTTTTGGGATTTAATATGCTGGTATTATGTTTGCTTTATCATTTTGCTCGTCATTCTCCATTTCAAAGCGCCATCTTCTTTACGGCATCGATTTTGAAATAGTAGTTATAAATGATGATGGGCTATAATTTTTACTAAATATAATAGGAAAATGTAGGCTGCACGCCAGGGAGATGAATTTGACATCCACTGCAGCTACATGGCACCTTTCCTTGCCTGTTCAATAAAATTAGTGGTCTGAACACGAGTCATATGAGTTTGCTCTTCTGTGTAAGCAGTTGCCGACCAGCCATTATTGACTTCTTTTGCTTCTCTTCTCTTCGAATTTTAGAGAAGGCATGGTTAGTAAGGCTTGGTCTTAGGAATCCTTCCTCTGGTTTTACCAAAATCTTTTCTGAGACTTGACAAAAACTTGTACATTTTTCTTGGAATTTGGTAAACTTCAATTCACCATGACTACATTCTCAGACAACATTGTCAAACCTGCCTAATTGTCTTCAACACTCATTGAATGTTATGGAACTGACCATTAACACTTAAACTCTTGTAGGCGACTGTGAAACTCTCGTTATCTGGAGCTGTTTTGTTGTGTATTCATTGTCAAAAATGTGTTTCTTTCTTTCATTTCATACTTCCTGACCTGTGGCAGGGAACATAAAATCCTTTCTAATCTCCAGGCTTAGAACTTTGATGAGCCCGCACATCACCATTTGGACAAAGGTCTCAGTTTTATTTTTCGGGCCATAGAAGGCTGTGATCCCATGTAGAAATCCTAAGTTTAAGGTTCATTTGAAATTTTTTCATTTAATCAATGACCATTTAAACTTTAAAGGCAAAGGAGCCAACATATCTTGACAATCAAATCCCAACAATTGCTAACAATGAAGATGAAGTAAATATTGTGATAAAATATTTGAAAACTTCAACTATCTAGGATCTATATCGTAAGCAAATCACCTAAGATAATCTTATCCTCATGGCATCACTGGCTAAAATATAGGAACAAAACTAAAATATTAAATTGAATAACTGATGCTAATTACAAATAGAATCATTTTTAAATAATGTGGTCTCCAACATAAAGTAAACGAAGAAAGCTTGCTTTGCTTATGCATATACTCTGTTCGTTGAAAATATTATAACCACCCTGCTGCTATTGACCTGTACGAGTGTCAAAGCAATATTCCCCCCTTTATTTTGATTAAATTTGTTTCTTAAAACATTATTGTCTGTTGTTATTTCAGGTGAGTAGCTTTCTGTGGAAGTCAGTGACTTGATTCTGCTGCAGCTGCTGATGTCACTACTTGCTAGATAGATTCATGTTGGAAGCAGGCATTTTTCATACGGTTGTCTCAGATGACTATTAGTGGCTATATTATGCTTAAACACTGTTGCTATGGGCGTTTGTCTGATGAAATGGCAATGGCCATGGCTTCTTTATGTTCTGCTGATATGTCATGTAATCAATAGGAGTGAAGCAATCAGTCCTGATGGTATGATCATGCATATTTCTTCTTGATCCCCTAAATTTGTTTCTGTTTAGTCATGTATTGTTGAATCTAAGTCTTGATTCTCATGTGAACACATCCACTTCTTTACATTACAAAGATTTGCATGCTTTATGATGCAATGTAAAAAGGAGAAACAATGTTAATTTAACGACTAATTTTTGTATTTCTACACCTGGGCATTTAGGATTTTTTTATGATCATGATGAATTTGTTATTTAGTTGGCTGGCTGTTTGGATATCTTCTCCCATATAAAAGTTTTAGTTAGATCCCCTTAGTTGCCTTTGAGTTGAGTTGAGTTTGGATTGTTTGAGCTCTAGTTTATTTCATTTTGTCATTGCAGGAGAGGCACTTCTTAACTTCAGGACAGCAGTTAGCCCCAATAGTGACCTGTTACCTTGGAGGCCTGAGGATCCTGACCCATGTAAATGGAAAGGAGTAACATGTAATCCCAAAACCAAGAGAGTGACAAATCTGTACGTTTTTATTTTTATGTTGTTTATATTTTGTCTTTATTAAAAGTGATCTTGTCGTTTTTTTATTACTTTTTTAGGTCACCATATTTTGAGGTTTTTTTGCATTGACAGAACCAGTTTGTATTTCCTATATAACTACGGTTATTGATCTAACATTTTTCATCTGGAGAGTGAAATGATTATAACATGCTATTTTTGGTTTCATAAGATTATATCCTGTTGGTTTGAGAAATTGACTCCATATTGAAGTAAAAGAATACTGGGATTTTAAACGAGACAGGAGTTTTGCTGACAAGTTTGTCTGCCTTTTTATCTCTCACTGGGCTTTCACTGCTGATAATCTAGGTTTCTGGATCATCTCAAATTAAGTGGGTCTATTTCAGCTGAACTTGGAAAGCTAGAGCATCTGAGGATTCTGTATGTATTTTGCCTTTTTTAAAGTTATTTCATTCTTTTGATTTTTTGTTGGTCTTCTGCATATGATGCAGATAACTCATCTATATTGCAGTGCTCTTAACAACAACAACTTATATGGGACTATTCCATCAGAATTAGGAAATTGCACTGAATTGCAAGAACTGTAAGTGCCACCTTTGGTTCCTCAATCTTTTCCACAACTTCTATTCTCCTTTTTAAATTGGAAAATTATGTACATTTGTTTTGGTCGAGATTTGAGGAAAAATGATTCGACAAAGCAGCCTCTCCTTGTTAACCTTGATACTTATGTTTGGAAATTGATCAGAAAGCATATTTGCTATTGCATTTTAGTTAAGTTTGCTCAAGTACGTACTTCACTTCTGTGGTATTAATTGAAGCATGGGACAAACTATTTATCTCCAAAGGCCAAGTAATGTCTGTTAGCCAGGAAATATGTTCTAAAAATCAAATTTTCTAATTTCTGTTGGAACAATTAAACTTTTTTCTTTTTGTTGAGATTTTAATTGAGCAAGCTAAACTAGTGATTGTTGGGAAATTTTTATTTCTTTTTCTTGCAGAAATTTGCACAGTAACTACCTTAGCGGAGTGATCCCAAGTGAAATCGGAAATCTTTCACAGCTTCAAAATTTGTGAGTGTCTCCTGTTTATGCTCCCCTTGTGTTTCTATACCAATTATATTTATCTGGATGAAGCATCTTAAATATTGTAGTGGTACATGGTGAACAAGTGACCTATGGTTGGGTGGGGAAAGGACAAGAGATAGGAAAAAGGAAGAACTGAGGCAGGCATGCTTGTAGAGAGGGGTAGGGGAGAGTGCAATAGTTTAATGTAGTTTCTGGCTCCTCTCATCCAAATTATACATTCTTGCTTTAAAAATATCACATTCATTCAATATGTCTCCCTATTCTGCAGGGATATATCAAGTAACTCCCTTAGTGGGAGTATTCCTTCATCACTTGGGAAATTATTTAATCTAAAAACTTTGTAAGTAGTCTTGCTTTCCTTTCATAGTTATTCAATTCTTTTATTCATATATAATGTTAATCTATCATTTGGAGAGAGAAAAATAACTCTCACTCTGGTCATATTTGGTACTTTTTAGCAATGTGTCGTTCAATTTTCTGGTGGGACCAATACCTTTGAATGGTGTGCTTTCCAACTTCACTGAAAGCTCGTAAGTACCCCCCTCCACCCCAAAAAAAAAAAAAGAAAAAAAGAAAAAGAAAAACAACAAAATAGTGTTATTAGATTGTCTGTCCTAATGTAGCAGCCTACTTCTAAGATGCAAATTTAAACTTCTCAATAACGAGACAAATATACTTTGATGCAGCTTTCTTGGAAATCTTGGTCTGTGTGGAGTGCAAGTTAGTACAACATGTAAGAATGATGGTTCGCCTAACTCCAATCCTCAATCTTCAACATCAGGTAAAGCTGAAACCACTTAAATGAATCCACTGATTTCTTCATTTGCCCTTGCAACTAGCGTTCTGTATTGTTTTATATATTTGTGCCTTTTGTTTGGAACAGTTTTGTATACTTAACTGGAGCGCATTCTTACTGTTTTAAATTTTATAATGTCACTTTCTATAGACCAAAGTCAAAATGGAAAAAGGAAAGATTCTGGCCGGCTGCTCATTAGTGCATCAGCAACTGTCGGTGCGCTACTTTTAGTGGCACTTATGTGCTTCTGGGGTTGCTTTCTTTACAAGAAGTTTGGTAAAAATCACCGAGAAAGTCTAGCGATTGATGTCTGTGGAGGTAAGTACCTTGCCTATATGTTGGCTACTTGTTGGCCTTCTTTGAGCTAATTTTGTGTTCTCATCTTTCTGAAATCATAAATACTCTAAATTTAATCTCTCTTTAAATCTTGCAGGGGCATCTATTGTTATGTTTCATGGGGATCTACCATATTCTTCAAAAGATATTATTAAAAAGCTAGAGACTTTGAATGAGGAACACATAATTGGTATTGGAGGATTTGGAACAGTTTACAGGCTTGCAATGGATGATGGGAATGTATTTGCTTTGAAAAGGATTGTAAAGTTAAATGAGGGCTTTGATCGATTTTTTGAGAGAGAGCTTGAAATTCTTGGAAGCATAAAACACAGATATCTTGTGAATTTAAGAGGATATTGCAATTCACCTTCATCAAAGTTGTTAATATATGATTACCTACCTGGTGGTAGTCTTGATGAAGCTCTTCATGGTAAGATACCTACTCGAAACAACACTATTTTTTTCATCAGAATATTGATGCATGCAGCAGCTATAACGTTGAAATATTCCGTGCACCATTAAAAGTTAATTTTTGGTTATCAATTCTTGTATGTGGTAATTTTTTTTTTTTTGCGATTTGTTCAGGATTCTTAATAATCTCAAGAACACAATAGCATGTTTGAAAATGATATTGATAAATAGTCTCAGCCAACTAAAATGTGGGAGGATCTTTTCAGCATAATAGCATTTTATAGGCTTTTCAACAAATTGCCTTAATACCACATATGGTTTTATTACTTGGTGCACCTTGCGATAGATGTCTCAGTTGTAACTGTTTTTCATCATAATGTAAGTTTCCTTTTGAAATAAGCATCTTCATTGGTTACTGGATATAAATATTGGGGGATAATGATGCTTTATGTTGCATTAAACAGAAAGATCTGAGCAACTTGACTGGGATTCACGCTTGAATATCATCTTGGGAGCAGCAAAAGGGCTTGACTACTTGCACCATGATTGTTCCCCTAGGATCATACACCGTGACATAAAATCAAGCAATATTTTGCTTGATGGAAACCTGGATGCTCGTGTCTCTGACTTTGGACTTGCCAAACTTCTGGAGGATGAGGAATCTCACATCACTACCATTGTTGCTGGAACATTTGGTTATCTAGCTCCAGGTAAGCAATATTGAATGGATATGCTGCTGGCCAGATAGATAATTGGCTAGGATAAGTCATGGGCGATGGCATTGAATTATTGATGAATTTCTTTTGTTGATTCAGGTGCATGGATGTTTACTCTGCCTGTCTCGTTCTGTATGCTGCATGTTTAATGATGTTGAGATAGATGGCAGATTATATAATAATCTTAGGGAATATCTTGCGTGTCTTGCCTAGGTAATCTTAGGATATGTATGTGTGGTCAGTGAAGGCAGATCTGGGGTGAAAGAGTTTAGTAGATTGTGGTTGAGTAAGAGATTATGATGTTTAGATTACCTTAACAGATGTTAAAAAGATTGAAGGGTGCTATTCTTGTACCATTTATTCTGAATTTTATCTTTTAAGCTCTCTTCACTTTTGTTAACATTATTATAATATCATTTCTCTTCACTTCTGTACCGTTTGTGCACCTCATCCTTGTGCAGACGCAAATGAAGTCTAAGATTGGAAGTTGAAAATTTTCCCTCCTGTCATAAGGATGTTAATACGGCCAATCTGTACATGTCTTTATGACTATATTATGTATTTAACAAATTTGTGATACTAAGATGGGGTGGTTCCTTGTGGAGTTTGCTAAAAGTTTCGGAGTTTTGGTTTTGCTAATTCCATTGTCTGATGAAGCATCTGTTGCTCCATGGCAGAATATATGCAAAGTGGTAGAGCAACTGAAAAGACTGATGTCTATAGTTTTGGTGTCCTGGTACTTGAAGTGTTGAGTGGAAAGCGACCAACAGATGCATCATTCATTGAGAAGGGCCTCAACATCGTTGGTTGGGTAATACCATACACCCTTGACATTAGCTTTTAAGTTGAACTTGCTTTTCGTGTGCTGCTTCTTGTAGAAATACTTGTTTCCTCCTTAAAAAATATACTACTCGTTTCGGTATTTTTTGATTGCATTGAGACTACCTTAGATCCGCATATCATATGCAATATGAATATGGGGAGGGGTAAAACTGCATGAAAATCATCCTGATCTTTTACAGAGAACTCCAGCTTTCCTCTAAAATTGAATCACTATTGTTCTGCCCTTGTGCCTTTTTGTTCAGCTCTTTGTATTTTTCAAAATTGGGCTCTCATTTCTTTCCTGGTTCTGTACTCTCTGGTATTCATAGCTTTGACTTCTCTGATCACTCATCATCTGTTTGCTTGAGTGCATTAGCTCTATAATGAGACTGAAATCAAAACTGATGTTGGCTTTTTCCCTCTTTCTTTTTTAAATAAATTGTGGCAGTTAAATCATTTAATAACGGAGAACAGGGCAAGAGATATAGTTGATCAGCAATGTGAAGGAGTGCGGGCAGAGAGCCTGGATGCGTTGCTTTCTGTAGCTATAAAGTGCGTATCTTCGAATCAGGAGGATCGACCCACAATGCACAGAGTGGTCCAATTGATTGAATCAGAGGTGATGACCACATGCCCAAGTGACTTCTATGACTACAACTCTGAATAGAGAGCCAAAGCCCGTCATAGCTTGTATTGTCGTTCATGTCACTTGCTTCTCAGAAATGTGATGCTGTGAGCGAAAGGGTCTCCGAATTCTAAACCTCTTCAGGACTGGGAATTCGGGTTCTTTTTGCCCTGTTTTCCATATTTTGAGACTTTTCTGTCTTTGTGAATTTAATTTGAAAACTGGTTATTGATTGAATCTTGCCTCATCCCTCTTGCTTATTTTTTGGGGTTATAATCTGTAATATAATCTGTAATGTTCGCATTTATTCTCTAGAGTGTGAGTGTATATCAATTTGCATGAATTTTAAACGCCCTCCCCTGCGAATGATTTCTTATATCTAAATTTTGCAATATGTTTCCGTATACTATTCTTTGCCAACAGTCTTTTACTGTATGCCAAGTCCAAAGCAAAAACATGTTTCTTCTGTATGCGAATATGTTGGTGATCGCGCAAACCCATTTTTTCATTGTAGAAAAATGTTCGACACAAATTTCTATCTGCGCTTGTGTCTGATTGAGTAATCATAATGTTACCCTATAGTGTTTGGCACAAAGTCGGATAAGTTTTGTAATAAAATTATTTCAAGAACTAGTAAAAAGATTTTTTTATAAAAATAAAATTTCAATTCACTTTGCTTTCTAATTTATAATCTTTTTTCAAAACTATCCTTATACATTGCATATTCTAATGAAATATTTTGAAAAAACCTCCACACATATATTACAAATGACTTTTTAATTAACTTATTTAATATTTATAAATCAGTTGTCTCCAATATTTAAAATGGAAGAATATATAACTTTTTCCGTGTTCATGGGATGATAGAATAGGTAATAGAAACTTTGATGGACCAGCAGTTCTTCCTTTGGAACAATCCTAACGACCAATTTGCTCAAACCCTCGGGTAATGAACAAAAACCTTCTATTCTACAAAGACTTCAATTGTCCAAAGATGTCATTTTCTCCTTTATAATTTTCCTTCCAAAGACAATTGGATTTCCTTTTCCTCTCACGCGGGAGAAAAATTACGCTGCGATTTAAAACTTCCTTGTCGCAGCCAAACAGTTTTGCTCATCCACGTCAAGGCCAATGAGGAACTTAAACCACAGCATGGCATCTCTATAGTTTATTGTAATATTAGACCTATAATATTTCAAACTGACAGGATTCCTGATCAGTATTCCACAGCCTACTAAACGAATATTTAAGCTAGTCTTGGATCAGATTTTCCAGAAAATTTAATCATCGATGAAATATACTCACGCACTTTATGCACCATTCCACCATTAGGTTCTTGGATGGCTGAAAGCAACCAGCAGTAATCTGACATCGTTGACTCAGACAATGGCTCAAGAAACTCACATCGATCTAGAATTTCTGGTGGTGGAGCTCCAGCAATGAGATTGGTATCTAGTCTTGGCTTGCCCTTTGAGAGCTCCGTGGGAACATTGGCTGAAGGAGGTTGAAGTGCGTTAGGAGAGGCCCCTGGAACAACCTCCTGTTTAAAGGGCAGTGCTCTTGCAGCTTGCAGACAGAAGTCTATCCACTGGTGGATTAGCGGGGATGGTCCCCGGATTCGTCCGCCAATCCGGTTTGTTTGAACCCGAGAGGCAGCTGGAATTGCCTGCGAAAGGAAAAGGATGAAGGGTGAGAAAAATTCCTACTAAGAAGGGAATAAGAGATAATATTTGAATTTAACGTTGGAATGGGTATATTTGGATCCCATGAAAATTATTCTACAGTTATTTCCTATCACCCACAGGTCTATGTAATTTGCTCAAATTTATCAAGAACTTCAGATGTCTCTACACAATAAAATGGAACGCAATAAAAAAATGACGCGAAAGAAGTTATTTTGAAAGTTGAATATCTAAATGACTTTCACATTCCTACAGTAAAAGGTAATAAGATATAAGATATAAAATAAAAATTATTAAGTAATAATTACAGTAGTGTAATCTCTAATGGACAGCGCAAACTGTGGAAGATATCCTTTTCCTCTCACTTTACCAAACAGGACCCAAGGCAGCAAAACATAAGTAGCATACCCAAAGATCTGCCCATAAGCTAGCTCCAGATTTTGGAACAATTACAGTAACATTAGAAGTGCGCTTGGCAATAGGAATGATGTCGCTACTCCATCCAACAGTTACCCACACATCTCCAACTCCAAATGCTTTCAAATAGTGAACACTGTCAAACAGTCGAACCTAAACAAAGCCAACTGAATCGTGATGTTGAAAAATGAAATTTGGACAAAGAAAAAGGGAGAGAAGTATTCTTTTCTTATTAACTTGCATATCTTAGTAACATTGGTTCCAATCTATCCTGTAATAGCAAAAACAACAGCAGTTGAGAGATTGTCTTCGTATCAATACCTGCTTTCCAAGCAAGGCCAAATTGTGCTTAACGGCATCCCTCCCACCATCAACTTGCAAATTAATGTTGTTTGTATTGTATGAGGCTCCCATATACTTCAAAACTACACCAATAACCTCTCTGGGGGAATCAACCATTGATATTCTTCCTGCAAGCTCTGGCCGCCACAAATCTGCCCAATCCTGCATTTAAAGATTATAAATTTCAGTAAAGATGTATAAAAAATAACATTGGTCCTAGCCAAAAAAATAAAACAAAAACAGGTAGGGTAAAGGTGCAAATTTAGTAACAAAGTTACTGAACAAAAGCACCCAACACAATTAACTTTTTAAGAGTACAAATTTGGCAATAATCAATTAATAAGTGTGCAAATTTATCAACGTCGTTAACCTTCTTTAACTCCGTTAACCAGCTGGCATATTCTACTATTTTCAGGGTTTAGGGTTTCATTTTGAGATTATTTAAGTAATAAAAAATGCTCCTATTTACTGAACTTTCTTCATGAATGTTGTTCTAAATTAGCTTTCTAATGATAATCAAAACGACTCCTTTTCACTCAAATTTTTTTTTTCCTTTCTTACTTCTTTTTGCATAACTTTTTTCTTTCTTTTATTCTGAAAAATACAAACTTAAGCAAAGAGGAGTAGTTTTAATTACCATTAGAAAAAAAAATTATTTAAAGCAACTTTCACAAAGAAAGTTAAGTAAAAAGGAGTAGTTTTAATTACCTAAATAATTACAAAACAAAGTCATAGACCCTAAAATATATCAGCTGGTTAACAGAGTTTGAGAGGGTTAACAGAGTTAGAGAGGGTTAACAGTGTTGCTAAATTTGCACCCTTGTTAATTGATAATTGTTACATTTGCACCCTTAAAAAGTTAATTGTGCTGAATGCTCTTAACCAATAATTTCGTTGCTAAATTTGCACTCTTACCCAAACAAATATTACCTCTATAGGAGCCAAATTATACTTTCGAAATTTTTTTTTTCTTGTAGGCTATAACCATGCAAACCCATCGATAATTTCATTGCTAAATTAGATAATTGTTAAATTTGCACTCTTAAAAAAGCTAATTGTATTGAATGCTCTTGGCCAATAATTTCGTTGCTAAATTTGCACCCTTACCCAAACAAATATTACCTCTATAGGAACCAAATTATACTTTTGAAATTTGTTTTTCTTGTAGGCTATAACCATGCAGCCCCATCGATACGGAGCAGCCCATATGTCACCTTTAGGATCTATTTCTCCCTCACCATTCCTGCGCAGGTATACCTGGAACTTATTCAGTGAATACATCATACTATAAAAAGATATTCCAACAGGATAAGTAACTAAATTAGGACATGCTATAATAAATTGTATATGCTAAAGTAAATGAGTTAAGGGCATTTAAGATTTATATGATACAACCTTGTTTCAAAGACAGTCTTTTTTTTTTTTTTGGTGATAGTTTCAAAGACAATCTTTGATCGACAGTTGTAGTCCTTTGCAGAAAGCTTGAGCAGGCTTCTGAATTTTGGTTTAGTAAACCTATACATGTTCGCAAACAAACAGAGGTCTACTGATGTTATATTACTAACACTTTGCGTAATGTTATCCAGGTGAGCAGATCATATAAAAACTGTGGTACAAAGCAACGAAATGCTAATGGAAACTAATTACGGAGGTAATTCTCTGTCTTTTCTAGCCTCTTTCAATTCTTGTTCGTTAGTTTTGCACTCACTCTGATTTTTTCAATAATAGTCCTCTTGAATGTTCCTCCTTGACCCATTTCTATTGTCTCTAACCCCTCCTTTTTTTTTTTTTGGCCAGTGTCTCTAACCCCTCCTAGTAAAAACAAAGGAAGAAACCAACCCCCCCCCCCAAAAAAAAATAAATAAATAAAAAACAAGAATTTGATCAAGAGCAGGTTACCTTCCATTTCTCATCTAGGCCTTTAAACCAATCCTGGTCTTCAACACCGCGTATTGGCTCAATTATAGCTTTGTTGATGGCAAATTTAAGCCAGGAGTCACCAATACTAA
>QFDD01121180.1:0-16452 GCA_006871305.1 Vachellia collinsii
GTTTTAAATTTGAGTCTTCTAATTGCTTCCTGGTACTCCTTTCAACATAATATAGTAGTATTTAGATGTACAGATGGCTTGCACTTTGCATGAATCTTCCTCCCCAAATAATATATATATATATATATATATCTTGCATGGTGAAACAAACAAATGATGGAAGTATAATTCACCTTATGGAAATATGATACAAACTGTAGTTTTTTTTTTTTTTTTGGGGGGGGGGGGGTTTAGTATGTTGTTGATTAGGTTAGGAGCTGTCATAGCACCTACTACTGCCCATTTTGTCTCCATAAAAGGGCCATAATTCTCATGTAAACATTGAGGAGTGCATTTTATAAAAGTTTGTACCAAAAATTCTCTGATTTTTTGCATGTTTCCATACAGAACTTTTCTTCTGTACTTTATTGCATTGTTGCCATGTTATTTATATAATAATAGAGAGCTGTGATTGAAATGTCATAAAAGTCAACAGATGTATAGATCTTAAGGTATGGAGCTACCAGTTGGATGATAACCTTGTATTAGAAGCTTATTGGCTGTAATTAGTTTTCAGTATTGATCTGACAGAACAGGTGGTCAATGACAATAACCTTAGAGAGTATTTTTCAGTCAGTGATCGTCTCTTTGAAATGGTAATAGGTGTAGAAACTACTTTGTTCAATGTGTGGACCCATAAATATAACTACCCCTGGGCTGCCTAGATTTGGGACTAGATGATTTCCATTACATATTTCCATATTTCTTGGAGCATCGGGAAATAGTGAATATTTATTTCATTCAATGGAATATAGGATGTAGGATTCAATGACAAAACTTGATCATTGAAATAAAATATTTCGTTTTGGTTTTATGATTTGTTTTATATAATGTTTGATGAGATTAATTGCTGGTTCAGTTAGTTCTGAAGGGAGCAATCATGATGCAATTTCTTAAGAATTATTAATCAAAGTCATTGAATTGCATATTTAATTATCATTTTTTCTACCTTCAATATTTAGGTTAGTCTACATCTTGTTATGGCAAGATAAACTGAAAGGCAGAGAGAAAGGATAGTTAAAAAAATAGTGATGTTGAAGAATTAGTTGTGAAATATGGACATGTATCCAATACAAGTAAAATTACCATCTTTGAGGAGTTATTGTGGGATCTTGAATCCAATATTTCAGGTTTAAGTCATCAATTTCTTATGTTTCATGTGATGGCTATAATGGTCTTTCAACCACAGGTTACAAGTTTAATTGGAGTTGTCTCTAAATTCGATCAAACAAACAATATAAAGGAAATTTGAGAAACAATTTCACTGAATTAATCTGGTTTACAGATGGTTGTGCCAAGGGTCTATTACTGGTCAAAGCTTTTTGTTTGTCATGTTTTATTCATTTTTATAGAATCATTGCTGATAATCTGTTTTAAGGGTTTCAGACTAATTGTCATCTTCTTACTGCATTGTATAGTGGCTTGAATACTGCAGATTATTTTGTATTAGAGGTGATGTGTGCATGTATTTATTAGACATTGTTAAGGACTTTTTGATGATAGGCTTTTAAGGGTTTAGTGCTGGAGAAGCCAAGCTGATAATATTTTTATGAAGGTGGTTAATAATAGTGATTGAATGCTTGTGTACGAAACCACAGTATTGGCCCTTATTTGATTTAAAATAAGATAATTTGTTTGCTTTATTTGGCTTCTCTTTCAGTTCAGCTTTTACTCTTGGTTTTATTTATTTTTTTCTGCATGGATAGGACTAATCGTAGATATTACGTTTTCATTTATGTTTTCCTATTTGTATCTTCTTTCTTATATTTCCATAGGAGGACTTGCCACTCTCCTTTTTCTACTTCTCTTTTCTGTTTCTAATGAGAAAAATGGAACAGAAAGCTTGTCAAAATAAATTCTAAATAGCAATTTTTTTCATATAAAAAATTACATTTCCCAATTCAATCGACATGCCTTAGTTTATACCCATGTGAAGAAGACAATATGAAAGCCGGTTACATGTTTTATGTTTTCAAGTGGGCTGTAGGATGCGAATGATTGTAACATGTCAATACACTTGTTATGCTTAACTTCCTTTGTTCAGATTTTATTCTGCCCATAGGATACTCTTGGATGCAAATTTCTCTTGCTTTGATTTTTATAATAACGCTTTTAACAAAAATCATTGGAATCAACCTTAAATTGCTACTTCTATTTTAGTATGTGTCACTTCATTCTGATTTTACTTGATTATTAATATCCTTATAATGTGTCCTACAGATTATAGACTTCTGATCTTATCAGTGGATTTTTCATTCATTTCTCCAATGTAGGAAATAGGATTATCCTCCAAATTCAATTAGAGTCTGTAAATCAAGAATCCAACCATGCAAACAGCATCATATAGTCATCCTTTATTCTATATCACTTGCAGGTGTTTACTCTCATTCCTTGGTTCTTTGCCATTTGGAGTTATGTTTGTTTTATTACAATTTATGTTAATTGGCTCGCACATGTTCCATATTTCAGAAACTTCATCTCAAATGTGAAGACTAGTTCAGTGAGCATTCATGCATCAATTCACTCTCAACCTGTTCCCAAATCTGCATTCAATATGAGAACCCCGAATGAAAAATTTTCCATCCCCTTGAAACAAAGTAGGTTGTTAGTGCTTCCAAACACAAGTGATGGCCATCCATCTGCTTCTGCAACTGGCGATGAAATAAACACCAACCATGCTCCCAATGGAATATCAGAAACAATTCTCAGCAACTGGTCTCCTCCGAGGTACCTGTGGAGGGGATTAACAGTTCCTATCATTGCTGGACAGGTAATCATGAAGATTTTGAAGGGAAAGATTCATTGGAGGAATACACTTCAACAATTGGAGAGAGTTGGTCCGAAATCAGTTGGGGTCTGTCTTTTAACTGCTGCCTTTGTTGGCATGGCCTTTGCAGTACAATTTGTAAGAGAATTCACTAGGTTAGGATTAAACAGATCAGTTGGTGGGGTTTTAGCTCTGGCTTTCTCAAGGGAGCTCAGTCCTGTGATTACGTCAATCGTGGTTGCTGGGCGGATTGGAAGTGCATTTGCAGCAGAATTAGGAACTATGCAGGTTTCCGAACAAACTGACACATTGAGAGTTCTTGGTTCCGACCCCGTCGATTACCTGATAACTCCAAGAGTGGTTGCCACATGTATCGCCCTACCTCTTTTGACTCTATTATGTTTTACATTAGGGATGGCAGCTAGTTGCCTCCTTGCCGAAGGCGTTTATGGCGTGAGCATTAACATCATCATGGACTCCGCTCGGCGAGCTCTCAGATCATGGGATATCATTAGTGCAATGATAAAGTCACAAGTTTTTGGTGCTATTATATCAATAGTAAGCTGTGCATGGGGGGTCACCACTTTAGGTGGTGCTAAAGGTGTTGGAGAATCAACAACATCAGCTGTGGTTATCTCTCTTGTTGGCATATTTATAGCTGATTTTGCTCTTTCTTGTTTCTTCTTCCAAGGGGTAGGAGATCAGCTCAAGAATTGCATGTGAGTTGCTATTATTGGCTCTGCAACTTTGCGTTTTTTTTTTCAGTGGCCTGATGCAACTTTGCTTATTTTATACAAAGTGAATATTCTATTTAATTCATCTGCTACCCTATATTGGTTCTTGTCTTCTATCTATCTGAAGCTTCCATTAAAGCTATAATGTGGTTTCATGAGTCATATTCTACTCTTTAAGCAATTAATTAAGATCATTTCAATCACCCTGTGCGTTATTTTTACTTAATATAAAATTAAGGAAGGAAGTTGAATAAATTATTTAGAAATATTTATTTATGTATATATTATATATCAATTTATACTCTATTTGTTTGGATGGAGAGAAAATGAAAAGAAAATGAGAAAAAGAGAGTTTGAGAGAAAATGTTATCACCTCAGGATGAGAATCTAGAGAAAATATGGATAAAAGAAAATAAGAAAATAGATGAATGATTGAAATTTCTTTAACCCTCTATTAAAATGTATTAGCTCTAAATTCAAATTAGATATCAAAATGAATTGAGAAAATCATAAATATATACGGTTGAAATACAAAAATTTTAATTTAGGTATATACTTTTATCAAATCCTTAATATTTTGTAATTTTAATTATTTTTTTTTTCATTTCTCTCTTTTTTGTATTAAACATGTTTCTTCTTACTATTTTTTTCAATTAAGATCTATCCTTCTTACTCTATGTCTTTCCTTCATTTCTTAATTTCCTTGAGAAGATTGCTAGAAAAATAATTCTTCTTACCATAATAATTACTAACATGTTCATATGATTTGTTGCTCGTTTATATATTAAAAAAAACAATAAAAAATTGAATAAAATAGTGAATAATTTAGAACATAATAGCAAACAATTCAAAACAAAATAACAATCTACAAACTCTCATTCAAAACAAAATCTTTGTATAAACCTTTCGTATTTTGCAAAAAATTAGAACAAGATATTAATTTAGAAGTTCGGGTTAAAAGAAAAATTATCGTAATATACTCTCAATATTGTTGAAAGTCAATTTAAAAATTAAAAGTTGAGATCCAATAATTCAAGTAGGCATAGATTTTAAGATTAGAGTTAAGAGTCTTTGGTAATTTGTAATTAAACAATTGGGACACGGAGCTTCAATTTTTGATTCTAATGACAAATGGGTATTATAGTAATTTTCAACAATATTAAAAAATCTCTAGTAAGGCCTATAAACGTTATTAGAGATTTAATAAAAGTGTATGGCTGAATTAAGATTTGAGGATTTCCACTAGATTTAATATGAAATTTTCCAAAATTATATTAACATTAATATCATTAAATAATGTAAAATTAAATTATTTAATAAAAATATATTTCCATATTATTATATTGTAAAAAAAATAATTTAGATAGAAATATTACTTTTTTAAAGCTTACGACGGTTTTAGTCATAAATTAAAAAATAAATTATTAGAATACATTTTAAAGTTTATCTTCCAGGGAAAAAAAAGTAAGTCAATCAAAATTTTAAAAAATAGTGGATGTTAATTAATGACTTTAAATGAAAAGGTAAATTAAAAAAAGCATTAGGGTAAATTAAAAAATTGTGGGTGTGTTTGGTTTGAAGGGAAGAAATGGAGGGAAGAGAAAGAAAAGGCATGGATTGAAAGGGACGTGGGAGATATATTTTGAATGATCTTTTATTTGGTTGAAAATGAAGGGAAAGAGAAAGAGCGTTAATAATTTACTATTTCACACTTACATATTGGTTTATATTTTTTAATTATATGTTACATAAATTATAATTAATGCAATTTTATTTTTATTTATAATAAATATAATATTATTTTTTAAAAATGGAATGATGTTTTCTTGTCTACAATCATATATTTTTGACTACCTCCAAAAAAGCCCCAATTTGGAGATGAGTCAAAAATGGAGTACACGAGAATAGGGAGGGTTTGATTTAGTCTCCAAAATTTTTGGCTTGCCTTAAATTTTATTTTGGAAAATAAGTTTGTTAAAACTTATTGGAATCAACCCTTTTTTATTTTGGTAGTTACTACTGCTCTTTATTATTTTACTCGTTCATTTTTTATGTTATGTCTTAAATGATTTAACTTCATCCCCTATATTCGGCCAATAATTAGAAAGTTGACAAATTAAATAACAAAAAAAAATTCCAGTTTTAGTCTAAATCTATTTTGTGTATTTTATCTTAATTAAGGTGTGATATGGCACCTGAGTCGTGAGAGTGAGAAACTGCGAATGAAATGGATGAGTTTGTGACTTTTTCAATGAAAAATATTTAACGGAGAAATTTGGGATAAGTTGTCATTGAAAAATTGATTGTAAGATGAGACCTTATAAATTATGCAATCTGCCTTTCACATTATGCAACTGAATTTTCATGTTATGTGCAATTGAACTTCCACGATAATGAAACTGTATATCTTATTCTCTAATTATTTTTTTAATGGGGATTTATTCTCAATTCTCCCATTATTTATTATGATAATTCTTGACAAATTAATTTAAGGGTGAAAGTTTCCTGAAGCAATGTCAAGACAAATTTGCATGTTACCGCTGATTTTGAATTTATAACAAAAAAGGACTTTTTTCATAACCAAGAACCTGAAAATAAACTATGAACCTCTAAGAAATCATATGTTGCAGTTGGTAGGATGATAAACATTTGCGAAGGTTTAATTTCTAGCAGAAGCTTTACAGTACTACAAGATCATAATTAAATGTCCAAGAGCATACAAATCGCATCAATGCTGCCATCATCATCTTCCTGCCTCCTCTTCTGCTGCTCAATTTGAAGCCTTTCTTCTTCGTTTTCCTTCTCTTCCTCACAATATCTGTGTTGATCTGTCTCATTATGTTTAAGCTTTGCCATAAGAATGCCTTCTTCTTCTTTCAGCTTTTGTGCCCACACCCCAATCTGTTTAAGCTGTGCTCTAAGAATTCCTTCTTCTTCTTTCAGTTCTTTCAGTTTCTGTGCCAACTGCTTCTGTGCACTCTCAATTTCTATCAGTCGTTCTTCAAGTTTTGGATCAACACTGCAACAGAAACACATCCATCAAATTAAAGGATAAGAAAGATGATCAGAAGCAGCCACACACACACACACACACACATTAACGATAACAAAGTTTTATCCTACTCGGCTGTAGGGCAGCACAGAAAATCAGACAAAGGATCGTTATCATCAATTGGGAAGTGCTGGTAATATCGACCTAACCCGTCGGATGAGTATGTGTTTTTAGAGGCCATACCGATTGATTACTCTCCTCACTGATATCCAATGGGAATATATATATATATATATATGCATAATCAAGGCATGCTATGGCAGCACAATAGAAACGGTCATGTCAGTGAAAAACTGCGAACAAAATGGTTGATTTTGTGACCATTTCAATGAAAAATATTTATTATAATTTCTTTATATCGAAACAATATATTTAAATCTCAAACAGTTTTGATTGGGGAAATTAACTATTTTTCTAGGTAAGAGGATCAATTATAGAAGAACCACGTCAAAGTTAATTTCTAATAGTAAATGTTTATTTTCTGCGGAAAATTGGGAAAACGTTTCTCTATTGAAGAATTAATTGTAAAATGAGACATTTCACGTATGTGTAACTGAGCTTCCACAATATATAACTAAGCTTCCGCAATATGCAACTAAGCTTCCATATGCGCAACTGAAAGGGTCCCATTCTCTAATTAATTCTCCAATGGGAGATTTCTCCTCAATTTTTCCTAATTTCTAATCATGTAAATGGTTAATTAATTAGAAAAATAGTTAATTTCCCCAAGTGAAAGAACTGTTTAACTATATTTAAATTCTTATGTGCACTGGCCTAAATCAAAAAGGCTATCATAGTATTCCTACATACCTTATATGTCTTTTGAAATTTATCTCTACCACATGATTTTTAAGGTAAATTGGGATCCAAAGAGAGTCGCTAAAGAGAGCATAAATAAAATTTGCGGCCAGAACATATAAGAATTTCTCATTAAATTATCTTGCATGAAGAATTTTGCATACTTAGGATTTAATTTCAAAAAAGGCGTAAATGCATAAAAGCCCCCTTGCACATCACATTCCCACCCCTTGACAGCTTAAACTAAAGACCTAATATTTCATATTTAGTCTGTACTCTCCACAGTTATCATATTATAGTTTTTATAATTTTTATTATATACCATATCATTTAAAAAAATAACAATTGACATTCTTGACATAGTTTTACTTATTTTCTAAAATATTTAAAAATAACACAAAATCCTTAAAAAGTATTTAAATTATTTATTAACTGTGTCTTTTTTACATTAAAAAATCTTAGAAATATACGTACTTGAAAATGGTTTTTAAAATATTTATTTGACTATGTATTTTTTTAAATAAAAAAGTATAATGTACATAAATTTAGAGTTAAAGTGTCAACTGTTTTGTTTTAAATACGAGATTATATAATAATAATTATAACAAAGTGTGATATGAAAAGATCAGTTAACTTTACTAGCCATCTTAACTGGAAGATAAAATATGAAATATCAGGTTCTTTAAATTAAACTTTAACATATTAGTGAAGTCATGTGCAATTGACTTAAAATTCAAGAGGTTTTATATAAAAAAAAATTCTATATAAATCCAGTTGAAATACACAAATATTAATTTAGGCATATCTTTTTATCAAATTATTAACAAGGTATATAGACCTTATTTGAGATATTTGAATTTTTCAATTTTACCTACATGCCCTTTCTTCTCCCTCTTTTTGGCATGACCCCTTTTCTTCCTACCTTTTTTTATTTGATAAAACATTTTATTCTTGCTCTATGCCTTCCTTTTATTTCTTAATTTGTTTTGAAAGTGTGTGGACACATAAATCTTCTTTGACATAATAATTACTTAATTGTTCATCTATTTTGCTCCTGCCCTATATATTAAAAATAAAAAATAAATTAAAATTGAATAAAATATAAAAAAAATCAGAACTAAATAGCAAAAATAATTCAAAACAAAATAATAATCTACAAATTTTCAATCAAAACAAAATCTTTGTATAAATCTTTCATAAAAAACTTTTTGCAAATATTCACAACAAAATAGCAATTCTTGATATCTCAATAATTTAAAGAAGTGTGGATTTTGACTTTTAAATTAAAAGTTCATGGGGAATTTGTAATTAAAAAATATGCATACACCTACATTCAATTTGTATATTCACTAACAAAAGGGTATTATAATCTTTTAACAACATTAAAAAATCTCTAATAAGATCTATAAGCTTTATTAGAGATTTGATAAAAGTGTATGTCTAAATTAAGATTTCTGTATTTCGGTTGGATTTAAAAAGGATTTTTTTTTATATATTTTAGTTTTTAGAAAATAAGATTATTAAAACTTATAGGAACAAACCTTTTTTTCTCTTTTGGTAGCTAGTATTGCTCTTTATTATTGATGTTTCTCTTTATTATTTTACTCGTTCATCTTTCATATTATATCTTAAATGATTTAACTTCCTCCCCTATATTCGGCCAATAATTAGGAAGTTGTCAAGTTAAATAACAAAAAATTCCAGTTTTCCTCAAAATTTATTTTTTGTACTTTAGATTCGAAACCTTTGTTATTTTAAACATTTATGTGCATTTTTTAAACAAATTCTTAAATTAAAGAATATTTAATGATCAAATATAGATAAATATGGAAAAATACGCTAACTCGGGATGGTGTCTAGAATGGATCACGATCAGGTCAAGGATTAAGGGACTCTTTAATTTCAGAATTTTTGGGACTTACTTAAATTATATGGATATCTTGTGACTTTGTATATATCATTTTCCCAATAAATTCGTAGGCTTAAAATTTCTGCATCTGTATCTATTACGGAAAGATCTTATTTTCAAATTGCTACACTAAAAGTTGAAAAGAATCCGTATTATGAGAAATTGCCTGGCCTGAAAGCAGACTTACATACAGTCATGGAGCATAGAAGAAAACGCAAGGAAGGAAAACAAATTCAACTGTGTCTCTCCAACTCAATTCTGCAGCCTCTCCTCCTCCAGATATTTCAGTTGCCTTGCGTCTAACTTCTGTTTTGGCTCATTCTCTACGAGCAAGCATTGCTTTCAGCCCTTCTTCTTCTTCTTTCAGTACTTTCTGTTGCTGTGCGAGCCACTCCAGTAAGACCTCAAGTTCTTTTAGTCTTCCTTTCACCACTTCTTCATTATCAGGCACAGCAGAAGAGGAACTGCAGCAAGGAGCGCCTAAAGTAGAAGGATTTCCTAAATCAGGAGTAGTGGTGTCAAGCATGTGCAGCGCATCATCGCCCAAGATGTAGGGATCTACTAACTCTCCAGTAGTGGTGTCAAACACTTGCTGCTCATCATCACCTAAGATATAGGGATATACTAACTCAGGAGCAGTGGATTCAAGCAAGTGCCGCTTTTCACCACCTAAAGTAGAGGGATATACTAACTCCGCAGTAGTGGTATCAAGCACCTGCTGCTCATCATCACTTAAAGTAGAGGGATGTACCGACTCAAGAATATTGGTTTCAAGCACGTGCTCCTCATCATCACCTAAAATAGAGGGATATAGTAACTCAGAAGTGGTGGTGTCAGGCCCGTGATGCTCATCACCCAAAGTAGAGGAATATGTTAACTCTTGAGTGGTGATGTCGAGAACGTGCTGCTCATCACCATCTGTAGCCTGCAACACATAAAATAGATGGTTGTTATGTACAGTAAACTAGTATATATGCATGTGGACGAATTTCAGAATTCATGATCGTACCTCCAAATCCCTTGTTTCCCTCTTCTTTTTGATTTTTTTCTTATCTTTTGTTTTCCCCTTATGTTTTGGACTATCACTCCCCCCTTTAACACCCTTTTCTGAATCCGGGGCAAGCTCGGCCAAAATTGATTCTCTTGCTGCATCATACTTGTTCAGTGCATCTTTCGTAGCCAAATCTCCCAAAGTTTCCTGAAAAGAGTACAACAACAGTAAAAGATATGGCAAAACTGAAATGTGAAACAGCTCTACATATTTCAGAAGTTGAAATACAAACCCTTAGGTGCACCTTCACCAGAGGCACTAATACTCCACGAAAGTCCAAAGAAGAAAGCGCCTCGATCTTGTCATGCAACCGCTCCATCTCTGCAGTTTTGCCCATGATCTTTACATCACATATGCTATGCTGCATCACAAAATAAGTCAGGATACCAAGGAGGTCATTTTTTCGGTTAACCTGGTAAAAAAAAGAACTGGAGTCGACCAACTAACCTCCTCAGATAGGTTTTCCTTCAGTTTCTTAATCGCTGTTTCTATGTTGCTATCCATTTGGGATTCCGAGTCACATGCACTCGATTGATTACCATCCATAGCCTCTGCTTCTCGCAGAACGTCTGTTATGGCATCCAACTCTCTGTTGCTAAAATCCTTCTTACCCTTGATGATGAGCTCTTCTTTTCGCTTTCTCAGAACAGAAACATAGCTTCCCTTCTCACCTTCTTCCAGACAGAGGTCCTGTACCGCCTGCAGTGCTTCCTCATATTGTCTTCGCTCCCAGTTCTGCTCAGCAAGTTTCTTTGCTTCATCAAACACTTTCTTAAGATCTGGGAGAAGTTCGGATCCTCGACATCTGTTAACACGTAGTTTGTCCTGGCTCAAGGTCACTTTATCCCTAAAAGATGAAACTGAAAATATCCAAGATAGGAAAGGATCGGTGGTGCGTAAAACTACATCACTAGAAGTTTGGCTAATCGCATCATCCATTGCCGCACTCTCATTTGCACCAGCAGTGATTTCTCCGGTCACCAAACATTCATCTAGAAGAAGGCATGATGCATCTTCATCGTAATCAATCTTGTCTTTAATCACGGGAATTTCATCTGAATTTTGAAAATCATCCATGGGATCAGTACTTTTATCAGCATTCATCACCAAATCACCGGCATGACACAGTCGCAGCAAAATTTTGAGAATTTTCCTAAGTTGGGCGGCTCCTAAAAAGCATATGCACGTTGGTGATTTGTCCAAACCACGGCTCAGAAGCTGAGATCCAGAAGCAAGTCCCTGTATCTCATCTATAGCAAAATTCATGACCATGGTAAGATGACTAACAGCCAGATATCGGTGTTCAATAAGCTTATGGAATCGTTCATGAATTTTCCCAAGAAGCAGTGCACGCTCCGAGTCACCTGACGACGGCCAATCATCAGCTGGGGAATCTACTGCAGACCCTTCAACTTCAGCGCCTTCTGTACTATTAGTTTCCTCAGATTTGCATTTTGCTTGATTTTCAAGCTTTATGACAGCAGCAGAAGCATCCAGAGGCGTCCAAGAACAGCCAAGAATCTTCTGAATCCATTCATCGTTAATCTTTTGAGGCAAAAGTCTAAACACTTCAGGGCGGATAGTTCCCACGTGTTCCTGTGCAACATGGAGCCTGTGACCTTTTGAACCTGCAAAAGCTCTTCTACACTTGGGGCAATAGATGACCCTCCATTTTGTCTGATTTTTAGCTGACGACAGAGCTCCTTTTAGGATCTTTCGCATCTCAGTATCCGCAGGCCCAATGAGATATTCGAGATCACGTATGCTAATCCTAAGAAACTCCTTCTTCAAATCAATACTTATCGAATTCCAATATGAACGGATCCACTCTATCTTTTCAGACACAGGGCCAGCTTTTCGGACATGGCCATGCTTTTTGGATCGGGAGAACTCTGGCTTTTCTCCCAATAGCCTTTTAACGACCGCTTGAACTTCATTATCTTTTCTTTCCTCCTCAGGCGGCTGCTTTGACATTTGAATTAACCTCCGCAACTCATTCTGGGCATGTAATATTCGGGCTTCAGCAGTTGATATTTCCTGCTGGCTTTTATCCATCAAGCTCTGCTTCGCAGGATCAATTGGATTTGTAATACCAAGTGCCCTTTCACACTCCTGCACCACCTGATCGTATTCACTCTCATCATTTGCTCCCCTGTATAACAATGTAGCATAGATTTGGGCGTACTGAATAGAACTGGGCGATAGCTCAACGGCATTTCGGGCAGACTCAATTGCACTCTTCAAAAGTCTTTGCTTCTTACTTGGATTACCGATGATTGAAGCCACTCTGGCACACATGAGACCTTGAATTTGGTGAACGAAGGCAGCCCGTGAGGAAATATTGTATTTGGAGCTTAACTCCTTCATAATCTTCAGTGCCTGGTTGTGGTTACCTTCATTGATAGCTTTGAGGGCCCGTTCACATACTAGCTTGATGGTGGAGAAAACCGATTGAGCAGTGTGTTTAGAACTCGACTTGGATTCTTTAGAACGTGGGCCAGGATCTGGCCTCTTATTCCCCATCAAATATTGATTTTCGAAACCTGCAATTACGTGCAGGTCTCTCATGAAATAAGAACTTCCAAGAACAAGATTAATGTATACGATAAACATTTCAGAAGAAGAAAGAAAGATTTCAGAAAAAAGATGGCAGAAAGATTTCAAAGAAAGACAAAAAAGATTTCAGGCAAAGAAAGTGATGTGATTAGGTGTCATGCAGAAGTCTGACTGGGCGATTTTTTTCGCCGGAGAAGTCGCCGCCGCCGCAAGTTTTGTGGAACGAGGACTCTAGTATGTGCATGGGAGGCAGGAGATTGATTGGACTCGATGGCAAAAGGGAGAATTGAGAGAAAGAGGAAGTACCTGCCGGTGCTGACGACTAAAAGTGGTCGGCGGCAAAGGTGAGAGAAAGACTGAGAGGAAGTAACTGCCGGTGACGGCGAGGAAAAGTGATTGGCGCCAAAATTTAAGACAGTAATGAAACTGGAAACTAAGACTCAAAAATATTTGAGCTGTTTTTATTTAATGCCATCGCTTTGATGCATTTATAGTAGTAAATTTGTGTCTGTTTTTTTGGCAGTAAGAACATGTTAATTACTTTTTATTATTTTTTGTTTCAATTTTTCATAGGCCATATTGTGATCTTTATGTGCAGTATCATCTTGCATGAGTATTTTTGCATGCTTTATGAATTTTATTTTAGAAAAGAGAATTATCAAAACTTATTTTAATCAACCTTTTAGTTGCTAATGTTTTTATTGTTTATATTTCTCTTCTTTACTGTGAGTTAATATAATTTAAAATCCCTTAAATTTATTTTCATTTTGATTTTAATTCCTTAAAAAATAAAATGGCTTAAATTTTTATTAAATTATAGAAATTAACGCTTTAAATGAAATAAAACTTGATGTGTCAAAAACACCTGTTTGAAATTTAAAAGACTAAAATCAAATTGAAAATACTTATAAGGAATTAAAAATTGTATTAATCGTTATTTTATTTTAATCAATTGTCACTATCTTCAAAATGTCTACACTTGGTGGAGCAAAACGTGTCATAGGTTTGAAGTTATAGAACAAGTTTTTGAACTTGTTTGTCAACCCTTCAAAATCATTTTTAAAATCACCTTCATACAAGTCGAGACAAAATTCTTCTTACATACTTATCTCGGATCGTGTACAATCATTTTTCAAAAGCTAATCCAAACAAACTAGCAACTTAACACTTTTTGATATAGAAAAAAAGTTGATGTCAAGACAAAGTCCCACTTAACACTTATTCTGAATCTATAATTAAAAGAAGGACCTTTCCAGTCATTTTTTTTTTTTTATAACTTAACGTCGTAACACAAGAACTTGAAAAAGAAACTAAGAATCTCTAAGAACTCAGACGTTGCAGCACAAGATGAACATTTGTGAAGGTTTAATTTCTTGTGGAAGCTCCCAGTATAACAAGATCATAATTAATCGTCCCTAGGGAAAACAGTACATTTGCCATAAAAAGAAAGTGAGAAGGATGATTTTGAGGTTTCAAATTCAAACTCTAAAAATCATCATCATCATCATCATCATATCCGTTCTGCTTCTGCAACTCAATTTGAAGCCTTTCTACTTCTTTTTTCCTTCTCTGCTTCTCGATATCTCTGTTGATTTGTCTCATTATGTTTAAGCTTTGCTCTAAGAATTTCTTTTTCTTCTTTCAGTCTCTGTGCCAACCCCTCATTCTCTTTAAGCTTTGCTCTCAGAATTCCTTCTTCTTCTTTCATTTCTTTCAGTTTCTGTGCCAACTCCCATTGTGTAATCTCAATTTTTATCAGTCGTTCTCCAGGTTTTGAATCATCACAACTGCAACAGAAACACATCCATCAAATTAAAGGCATTTTATAAACAATTATAGGAAAGTTGCATCAGAAGTAGCTATATATATGCACACAACAACAATAAAAGGTGTTAGTAGATTTAAAACCTTTGTTATTTTAAGCATTTATGTGGCATTTTTTTATAGGGAGAATGGCAGGAAAATACCCATTGAATTGCTGAAACCCCATTTGCTGCCATAAATAAAGAAAAGGACTAATAAATAGCCGTCAAAAATGGGATTTTGAAAATTTATAGAAAAAGATAAAAATGCCCCT
Organism: Vachellia collinsii; assembly: GCA_006871305.1. Classification (NCBI taxonomy): domain Eukaryota; kingdom Viridiplantae; phylum Streptophyta; class Magnoliopsida; order Fabales; family Fabaceae; genus Vachellia; species Vachellia collinsii. The sequence continues at coordinate 14,984 of QFDD01121180.1, forward strand.
CATATAAACAAGAGAATAAGGCATCATTACCAGTTGGCCGTCAAGCCACTGGAGCTCTAGCGCCAAGCAGCAACCACCTGGCTGTAGCTTTAGTCACCGGCCATTGGAACTCTAGCGGTCAATGACTATTTTTTGGCACTACAACAGAATTTTTTATTTAAATTAAATGGCAGCCAATGTTGTGAAGATGGGATTCAATCCCTAATAAGGCTTATAAAATTTATTAGAGATTTGATAAAATTATGGGCTTGAATTAAGATTTATGCATTTCGATTGGATTTAATATGAATTTTCTCAAAATTATATTAATATTAATATCATTAAATAATTTAAAATCAAATTATTTAATAAAAATTTATTTCCATATTATTCTATTGTAAAAAAAATAATTTAGATAGAAATATTATTTTTTAATGTTATGACCGTTTTAGTAATAAATTAAAAAAACTAAATTATTATAATACATCTTAAACTTATCCTCCAGAAAAACAATAGGTCAATCAAAATTTTAAATTATATTAGGTTGGTTGAGAAAGAGAGAGAAGAGGAAGGATATTAGTAATTTACTATTTCACACTTACATAATAGTCTATATTTATTAATTATATGTTATATAAATTCTAATTAATGTAATAATGTTTTTATGACTAAAGTATACATTTAGTCCTTTAAGTTTAAAAAAATATAGTTTTAGTCATTTAACGTTAACACCGTTAGTTTTATTTAACGGAAAATGTTAATTCAGTCACCATTTTGCAATTAAATGATGTTAAAATATACTTAAATATTGATTATTTAATATACTTATTTTTATATTTTAAAATTTTATCTTATTTTATCAGTATTTATAACAGAATCACCATTTAAATATTTTGAGTTACCATTTTCAGTTAAGTAAAACTAACAGTGTGAAGAATAAAGGACTAAAAGTGCACTTTTTAAACTTAAGGAACCAAACTAAAACTTAATGTAAACTTAAAAGACTAAAAATATACTTTAGCCTATGATTATTTATAATAATATAATATTATATTTTAAATATGGAATGATTTTTTTCTTATACTTTTGATCTAGTTGTAACTCAATCCATACAATTTGACTCAATGCAACACAGTTCTTATATTTTTGACTTGATTGTAACTCAGTCTCTGTACTTTAACTCGCTATAACTCAATTCTTGTATTCTTAATTATTTTATAATTCAGTCCTTGACTTTTATTTTATATATGATTTTATTTTCTAAAACGTGGGAGCATAATTATAAAATGGTTAAGATTGTAGGGATTAGGTTACAGTGAGTTAAAATTTATGAATTAAGTTACAACCAAATCAAAAACTATAAAAACTGAGTTGTATTGAATCAAAATATTGAAGTGACTAACTTACAATTGTGTCAAAATTATAGTGATGAAAACATTAACTTTCCATTTTTATAAATTTCACAACCATCTGTAAATCAGATTTACTTA
>QFDD01121181.1:0-20814 GCA_006871305.1 Vachellia collinsii
AGGTGGGGGTGGGAGTGGAGTGGTTGAGTTGAGGTGAGGGGAGGGGAGAAAGGCGTAAAGGGCAAGAGATGAGGCAGTGAGCAAAGGAGGAAGCAACCTCACGGGAGGGAGGGAGGGAGCGTGCGTTCCCAAAAGCTACCTTCATCATTGCCTCTTCTTTTTGAGTTCCCCTCCTTCCTTTTCCATAAAGCTGTCCCCCCCCCCCCCCCCCCCCCCCCCTCTCTCTCATAAAGTTGGGAATCCCAAAAGTCATTACCTTTACCCCCTAACCTCCCTCCCTACTTCTGCTGCCCTTTCGTTTTGAAGAGTTCATTAATTATCATTGTCTCTTCTTGTGAGTTTTATACCGCATGTAAACAATAATTTTTCATTTTTACTTTCATTAATTAATTATTTATCCATTTTATTTTTTCATTTATCCCCTCTTATTCATTGTTTTTATAAATAAAGGTATATTTAAAAAAAATACATATTTACTATATATTCACTACTTTTAATTGACATTTTGTTTTATATGTTTCAGGTAGTTGTTACTTACACAATAATTGGAGGGGTAGCTTTTTGTATCCTAAAATAATTAAAAAATTAAATTGAAGGGAGTAGCTTTTTTATCATAAAATAATTAAAAAAAGCACAGTTAAAGGGAATAGTTTTTGTAAGAAATTTTTTACGCATTCAACACTTAAAAATTGTTTTTCCAACAACACTCGGTATTATTTGATTATTATATATGTATTTCGGCCCATAATCTCCTTTATCATGAGCCTCCTACCACTACTCCCTGGTCATATCCCTTTTGTTTCCGTCTTCCACAAATGATCCAAAGTGATTCTTGTGTGTAAAGTATGCTCATGCTGCAATTATTGACTGTGTTTATTTTGTCTTCCTTTTTCTTCCCCCTTTTTCTTCCATTAATTAAAAGCTCTCATTTAATGCAACATTTCACCGCCCTGAGAATATACTCTTTGCCCCTTCTGCCTTTTTAGTATGTGCCTAATAGCCTGCAAGACCAATTGGTGGGTACATATAATAATACACTAGTGCTCTACAAGTGTAAGGGTTTAGGGGGCTTTCATTATTATGAGCTCTAACACTGAGAGAAATGATACGTGCATGGAAGGGAAGTGGGGATTTCGGGAAAATGAAATTAATGAAAGGGGTGATTGGACGGCTGAAGATTGTGGAGGGTTAGGCCATAACCATCTTCTCTGCATTTAATTGGATGTTCCTCCCTCTATTGACCCAACTACTTTCTCAACTGTTTTTATCTTTCTCTTGTCCTCCTTAGTAATTAATTAAATTAATTCATAATATAATAAATAAATTCTTCCTCTAAGTCAAATGCAAACACTCGTTTATTTTCATCAACAATTATTGGAATTATCTTTAATTTTTCAATCACCATGCCACTTGTAAACATCATGTCATTTAATTTGCCAATCACCATGCCACTTGTAAACATTTTGTTTTGACGCTACTTCCTCCAAATATATAGATTACTGAAAACGAATTGATAATTAAAAATCGTTAAAATAAACAAATATGCTATAGATATAATTTTTCTCTAACCATACCCTTATTTGTAAAATATTATGAGTGTGACAGAGAATGCGTGCAAAATTAGTTTTGGATACTTGGCAAAAAAGGTTGATACTTTAGATAAATCATACTATGTTATCACGGTGAAGAGCTTCTAATAAGGATCAGGAGGAAATGTATAATTCAAATTCAAACTCTGATTTTTTTTTATAGCCACATGTTGTCCCATTGAAAGTAATCATATTTTAGACACTATAGATCATTAGAAGTTGACACATATTCTAATAAAGATTTGAGATTTAGCGTGTTACATTGTGAACGATTAGTTCCTTATTTCAGATTCAGCTGTTGCTGATAGTAATTGATCAAACTATGGCTTTGGTGTGATGGAACGCAAGTCAAAGAGTAATGTGAATTCCGTTGGAAGAGGGAATACATTGAGAGGTGATATCCTTTCATATGAAAACTGGCAAAGTCTCATTAATGCCACTAAGTAGACATATACCCAACCCGTGAGAAAAATTAAATTAGGGATGATTCCAGAATCAATCCTTCTCATTATGACCCCTCCTATTTCTGCTAATACCCCTCCTTTTTTATATATTTGTAAAGTGGGAGTATCTCTATTTTCTATCATAGAGAAAACAACCCCGTTTAATAAATATTACTTTCTTTGACTTTTTTTTTCCTTTTACATAATACCCAATTAATCTATACTGATGGATTCCTTTGGTAATTTTGTTTGCTGATGGATTCCATTGGTAATGAACAATTCTCTTGTGGATGCATGAACTCAAATTGTATCCACTACTTGGTGTGCACAAGCAAGCAAAACCTTGCCTATGATAGAATACACAATCATTCAAAGATCATTAATGCATGTTGGGGTCCTATATATTAGGCACAATATAGAAGGAAGTCATAATCTTTAATTAATTAAGTCTCCTCACATCATTTAATGAATTATTCCAAAAATGCACTCTTCATCATATTTCAATGGACTAATATAAAAGCGTTCAGCGATAATGCTTCTTGGGTTACAGATGGAAAATGATTCCAATTTAAGACATGTTTATTGTTTTAACTAATTTATCTCAGTTCCAACGAGCTAATTAAAAATGGTAGCCTATAGTAATTATAAAAGACCGGAGGGAGTTAATTCGAATTGGATCGAAATATTATTATAATTAAATATAATCAGTGATAACCCTTTCAAAATGTTTTTCCGTTGACATGGATTTATTTTAGTAGCAATATATTTTGTTAGACTTCATGATATAAAAAAAAATGTCTAGTTTTTAAGGTTGTCTGCATTCAAATCATTACATAGAAATTGTTTGATAAACATATAGCATGAATAAATATCTTTACGAAAAAATAATTGAATTATAAAAACATTTCTTTCATTATTATTAACATTTAATAATGAAGATAGGAAGGGAAAATACCAGCCAAAGTTCACTTAATTACTTTTAAGCAGGTCAATGGGAGAATTTGCATGAACTGAAACAAAGGGGAAAAAAGGAAGAAGGAAAAAGCATAGTGGTTAAAGAAAGTAATTAAACTTTTAACAGTTTTATTTTAATATTTGAATCTAGTTGGGGAATAATTGGAAAAGGGGTGTCCTTTTTTCTAGTGGGAATGGTAAGTTGCCAAACGATCACGTACTGCAAAAAAAAAAAAAAAGTGAGAGAGAGAATAAAAAAGTAAGTTAAGTATGAAAAGGTGAAAGTCGTGCGATACCTTTTGCAGCTGTTGCGTGTAAAAAGCAGAAAATTGGTTTCAAAGGCAAATTTTTTTTTTTTGGGAGTACATCTATCTCTTTTCGTCCGTCTCTTCCCCGTAGCGCGTGCCTCTCACTCTCCAATCTCTCCATTCTCGTCGTCCCCACCTCTCCCCGCGCGCGCGTCCTCCTCTCACTCCCTATCTTTTTTCATTTTTATTACAGTCTTAAGCAAACAAAATAACAAAACAAAACAAAACAAGTGAGAGATTAAAAAGGTGGTCAATCCAAAGACCACACACACTCTCTCTCTCCCCCTAAAACCACATGTCCCTCCCTCTCTTCATTATCTCTAATCTAATCTATCGAGTCGAGACAAATTCCACTTTACCTTTTATTTCTTTAATCAAGATTGGTGGAGTGTATATATATAGTCACTATATATAAACAAATATATATATAAAGAATTAAAGAGGCCATCACACAAAAAGGAGAGCAGATTGCTCTGCCCAGAGAGCTTTTTCCAGAAATCCTTGCAACTGATAGTACTTTCATCAATCAATTATCTGTTCACTAGAAATTCTCTCATCCTCTCTGTCTTTCTTTCTCTGGCCAAGGAGAAGAAAAAAAGAAGAGAAGAGCCCTTTTTAGTCTCTCTCTTTAAAATTTTTTCAATTTCTCATACTCTCTGTTCTACTTCTTCCTGGACCTGTGATTAAAGGACACGATTATCTTTTTTTGGATTAACCCTTTTTCGGTTTTCACCACCCCTGAGTTCTCTCTCTTTAACCCTTTCCCGCGGTGATTTGTCTCGCGATATTTCTACATTTATTCCGACGACGTAGAGAGACATAAAGTGGGGGGAGAGAGAGAGTGGGGATGATCTTGTGAAAGAGGGGATCTGATGTTTCCTTTTCGCTTTGAATTCTCAACTAGTTTTTTGGGGTGACACGCCTGGGGGGAGGAAAGTAGATCGCATAGGAAAGAAACCTAAAGGAGATAAGCTATTGCTTTCTTTGATTTTGTTTGTGTTTGTAAAAAGCTTCTCCGTGATTTGTTTTTGCCAACCTTGAAAATGCGGTTTTGTCTATTGTCCAAATGTTGTTATCTTCTTCTTCACCCCCATTAATCTCGTTTTCTGGCTGGTGGCCTTTTTAGCTCTCAAGTGTGAATTTCACACATTCGTTGCTTTTTTCCTTAAAGTCAAGTACCCCCAGAAAGCCAAAAGCCGAAAGGCTTCCATAAGATTCATTTCCCGGTTCCTTCTTCTTCTTCTTCTTCTCCTTTTTTTTTTATACCAGACAAACAAATTCTCATCTTTCCACACACAGTTCTTTCTTTGATTTTGGTTTTCTCCTGCTGGAGACTCAAGATTCTTCACAATTCTGATTGTGAAATGAGAGCCGGTATCAGCACGATCCAGCAAACCCTAACGCCTGAGGCGGCGAGTGTTCTTAATCATTCGATCGCCGAAGCTGGCCGTCGAAACCATGGCCAGACCACGCCGCTTCATGTGGCGGCAACACTTCTGGCCTCACCCTCTGGCTACCTTCGCCAGGCCTGTATAAAATCTCACCCCAATTCGTCTCATCCTCTTCAGTGCAGAGCCCTCGAGCTCTGCTTCAGCGTCGCGCTAGAGCGATTGCCGACAGCTCAGAACATGAGCCCCGGCATGAAGCCTCCGATTTCCAATGCTTTAATGGCTGCGCTGAAGCGAGCTCAAGCTCATCAACGCCGTGGCTGCCCCGAGCAGCAGCAGCAGCCTCTTCTGGCCGTGAAAGTTGAACTCGAACAGCTTATCATATCCATACTCGATGACCCCAGCGTCAGTAGAGTCATGAGAGAAGCGAGCTTTTCCAGCCCGGCGGTTAAAGGCACGATTGAACAGTCGCTGAATTCGTCATCGCCGGCCGTCAATTCAAGTCCGATCGGATTGGGATTCCGGCCTACGGCTGTGACACCAGTTGCGACAGGGGCACCAGGTCGGAATTTATATCTAAATCCGAGGCTTCAACAGGGGAGTTCCGTCCAATTGGGACAGCAGAGGGGTGAAGAAGTGAAACGGATAATCGATATACTGTTGAGAGCCAAGAAGAGGAATCCAGTGTTAGTGGGAGAATCAGAACCAGAGGCTGTGATAAGAGAACTATTGAGGAGAATTGAGAGTAAGGAACTCGGTGAGGGACCTTTTTCCAGTGTTCATGTGATTTATATGGAGAAGGAGCTTCCTTCCGATAGAGCTCAAATCCCTGCAAAGATTAAAGAATTGGGAGATTTAATTGAGACCAGAATGGGGAATTCAAGCACTGGTTCTGTTATCGTTCATTTGGGTAACTTGAAGTGGCTGGTTGAACAATATGTGGATTTCGGAGTTTCTGGTTTGAGCAATATGCAGCAACAGGCACTTACAGAGGCTGGGCGTGCTTCGGTTTCAGAGATGGGTAGATTGGTGACGAAGTTTGGAGAAGGTGCTTCAGGTCGTCTTTGGTTGTTGGGAACTGCTACTTGTGAAACTTACTTGAGGTGTCAGGTTTATCATCCTTCCATGGAAAGTGATTGGGATTTGCAGGCCGTGCCTATCACCACTAAAGCCCCTCTCCCTGGCATATTTCCGAGGTATTTCTTCCTTCTTTTCTTCCTCGACAAAACTTCAATCTCGGTGTTTCAGGTCTTGTGAAACTATGAAGTATTCTTCATTTAATCTCATCTGACATGTCAATTCTGTTCAGAATTTTAATTCTTGTTTATCAGAAACAAGATGTTTTAAGCTTGTTAATTGGTCCTCTTATGATCTAACAATTCCCATGTATTCTGTTTAGGATATAGAAGCATGGAAGGCATTTAGCTTGCTTCTCTCTATTCATTGTGTTTGAGTATAAACTGAAGCCTTAGCGTTGAAAAATGGTATTTCTGTATAATCATTTTGATTTTCTGATAATTATAGGCTTGGGACCAACGGCATTCTTGGTGGCTCGCTTGAGTCTTTGTCACCTTTAAAGGGCTTTCCATCAGCTGTAATTGCACAGCCTAATCGTGTCTCTGAGAATGTAGAACCTGCTCGTAGGGCAACTTGTTGCCCACAATGTATGCAGAACTACGAGAAAGAAGTAGCAGATATGGTGAAAGAGATTGAGAAATCTGATTCTGAGGTCAAAGCCGAGGTTGGTCGGCCACCACTTCCACAATGGTTGCAGAATGCTAAAACAAGCAATGATCAGACTCAGGTAAATCAGCTTGAAATGAGCCAATTGCTGCTTCCCTTTTTATTTGGGAAGGTCTCGGAAGTTATATATTGCTTAACTGTCTTTGTTATTTGTCTTCTAATAGGGCAATGACCAAGAAGTGATGAAGAAGAAGACTCAAGAATTGCAGAAGAAATGGCACGATGCTTGCTTGCAATTACATCCAAAGTTTCATCAGCAACAAAACCTTAGTTCAGATAGAATAACTCCCTCTCCTTTCTCCATGATGGGTCTGTACAATCCCAACTTGATGGGACGCCAATTTCAACCAAAATCACCTATCAACAAAAATCTGGAAAGCTCTCTGCAGTTGAGCTCAAGTTCATTGGAACCGATGGCCACTCCCCCTAGAATTCCAGTAGCGACGGATCTTGCCCTTGGGCAAACAAAGTCTGCTGATGACAATCCCGAACAGAATCACAAAGAGCAAATTAAGGATTTATTGGGCTGCATGTCTTCTGAGTCACAGGACAAGTTCAGTGAATTACAGAGCAAGAAACTACTTGATGCTGATTCCTTCAAGAGGCTTCTTAAAGGCCTCACTGAGAAGGTCTGTTGGCAGCATGATGCAGCTTCTGCTGTGGCCACAACTGTGACCCAATGTAAAACGGGCAATGGGAAAAGGCGCGGTGGTGGCTCAAAGGGTGACATATGGTTACTTTTCATGGGTCCAGACAGAGTAGGGAAGAAGAAGATGGCAGGAGCTCTTTCTGAGCTGGTTTCTGGGTCGAATCCAATAATAATCTCTCTCAAACCACGAGGTGGGGATGATGTAGAATTATCAGATGTTCATCGTCGCGGTAAAACTGCGCTTGATCGAATCACAGAGGCCATTAGAAGGAATCCATTTTCTGTCATCATGCTTGAGGACATTGATGAAGCAGATGTACTCCTCCGTGGGAGCATAAAACGAGCAATGGAGCGAGGTCGCTTCTCGGATTCTTATGGCCGTGAAGTCAGTGTGGGCAATGTTCTGTTCATACTCACCGCAAATTGGTTGCCTGAAAACCTCAAATATCTGTCCAATGGCAATTCACTTAATGAAGAGAAGCTTACAAATTTGGCAAAAGGAAATTGGCAATTACGACTATCACTATCTAAAAGAACATCAAAACGTAGACCCAATTGGTTTTCAGACGAAGACAGATCCACAAAAACAAGGAAGGAGATGGGCTCTGGTTTATCCTTTGATCTGAATGAAGCTGCAGATGCAGAGGAAGACAGAGCAGATGGATCGCTCAATTCCAGTGACCTCACAATAGATCACGAAGAGAACCGAGTCCTTCATCATCATAATCTAAGGTCACCCACCATAACCCACGACCTGCTGGATGCGGTAGACGATGCCATTGTATTCAAGCCGGTGGATTTCGGCTCGATTCGCCGGAGTTTCTCTGACACCATCACGAAGAGATTTTCTATGATCATCGGAGGTGGTGGGATGTCACTGGAAGTGCAGGAGGAGGCACTAGGAAAGATCACGGGTGGTGTATGGTTAGGCCAAACGAGCATAGATGAATGGATAGAGAAAGTTTTGGTTCCGAGCTTCTATCAGCTGAAGTCAAGCTTGGATTTAAGCATGAACGGCGAGGAATCTTTTGTTGTTAGGCTTGAAGACGACGGAGATTCCGACAGTCAGAGCTCGGAACATAGTCTGCCCACCAGTGTGCGACTGGCGGTAGCGGAAGGGAAATGGGTCGGGGACAAGAAGGGAATAATACGTTCTTAGTTGGATAGAGATGTAAATAGCCACTTTTGGGGGGGAGGGGTTAAAAGTCAAAGACGGTTAGAGTTATAACAGAGAAAGAGAAAAAACCGTTAGGGGAAAAATGGGGCACTCAGGGGGATGCTCAAGAAAAAAAAGGGAGAAAAAAAAAGAAGAAGATATATGAAATTTTTAAGTTTTGCGCAAAGTTATTGTAATTTTATAACCATCATAGGTATTTAATTATCAATTAAAAGGATAATGATTTTGAATAAGATGGCGAGGGGGCATTCCTGTCTTTCACGTTTATTCATTATTTTAAGGAAATTCCGGCTGCGTTGTTATGTAAATGTTCCACGATCTTGCAAATAAGTCAATTTAAGACATTTTTACCCCTTCGAGCAGCGTTTTTAGTGCGACAGTATTTGATAAGGATTTCATTATCAAACACAAAATCACATCACTTAAAATTAATACTAAAAACTCAAATGTTGCATGTTAAAAAAAAATGCAGAGATACAAATTAAAACAACTTTTACTTTATACCTATATTAAGAAAGTAAGCAAATAAAATAATTATGAGACAAATATCATGAGTAGCACCCCTCCTACTTTAAAAATTAGTAAAATTATTTGTGAAAAAATGTGTATTAGTTTTCTTAAGGTAACGCTTTTAGTCATTTGTTGAAATTGATCGAACACTTTATTAATAAAATAGAAAGGAGAAATTAATGAAAAAAAATGTAATTTTGGAAAACTTCAACATGCTCCCTCTAGTTGTAAGTAAAGGATTATATTTAGGATTGAAGTAAAATATTATACTAATTCTTCAATTTTGGAATTTGGGATCGAAGTAAAATATTATATTAATTCTTCAATTTTGGAATGGGAGGGAGTAAATGAAGGGGGGGGGGGGAAGTTGTTTGGTGGAAAGAGACATGAAAGAAGGAGGAGGGAGGCAATGAGAGGATCTTTCGTAAAGGAGTTTGGATGGATTTTGTTTGTATGTTGTGGCCGTGATTCCCTCTCTCCTGCTCCTCCCTCTATTCCCTCTCCTCGCTCCTACATTTCAAAACTCCCAACTTTATGATTAGATTTTATATTTAAAAATTAAAACCAGAGATATTACATATATACACATACTCTTATTCATATTTATAAGTCAATTTTAATATTTTTTTTATATATAAAAAAAAAAGCTTAAGCCTCATTAACTTAAAACAACAATTTTCAACTTTATCCTTATTTAATATCCGTTATCGTATATGAAAGTAAAGTCAACACATAATAAATTAAAGGTAAAATTGTACATTCACATAAAAAACTTAATAAGGTGACTTATAAATAATATCGAATAAAACCTTATCTCTCTACTTTATGATATGATAGGACCGAAGAAGTATATCATAACAACTATTCAAGATAAAAGTGGTTTAAAGATCCATGTGTTCTGTACTTCTGTGTCTTGCATGTTATTATCTTAGGTTCTAAATATATGAATTAGTTGAAGTGTTTATTTTCATATATTAAAGATAAACCTCTAATCTAACAATTTATTTTTTAAATTTATAATTTTTAACTATTACATTGATTGCACGTGTTAAAAGATAACTTATTATTTCAATAGAAATGTAAACAAAATAGCTTGAAACAATCAATTTTCTTTCTTACAAACCACTAATTTTGACAAAATTTTTAATATCGCAAATTAATTATTCAGCTATTATATTTAGAATTAGATATAATGATTTTATAATTTTAATACATCGCATATATCCCCTACTTTCCTCTTATATACCTTTTCCTACATCAGGCATATAGCATTTAATCTGGGATTTTATAATTGCGAATAATCTGTTTTATTCCGTCCCATACACATTCATTCAAATCAAATCAGCTGCATCCAGGTGGGACAACTCAACCGTCCAAAAACATTGAATGTTTTTCAGTCTCTTTATAAATTAGCTGAACCCTTCAAGAGCAAGGAAATTAGTTCAAGGCGTGCAATGATATTTTTCCAACTAGACCAATAATATTTTTTTTATTATTATACTAACCCCTATTCTTATATATAAATTGTTGTATAATTTTGCAGCCTTCAATCCTTAAAATAAAATCTAGTTTGTAGTTCAATCTATACAGATCCCAATTCTTACTAGACTTTATATTAAAAATCGGAAATAATGGTTTATCTGTTCAATATATTTATATCATAAAAATTTGATAATTGCACGCTCTGAAGAACTTTAAGAAAGTATTCAGTGATATTGAGTTATAGCGCGGCCCAAGTCAATTACAAAAGCTTATAAATGGGAAAAAATTATATTAAAAGAATCGTCTTCAAATTTGAGATGATTATATTGAAGATTAGATAATCAAATTAATAATAATAACGACAATAATAAGTTTGAAAGAAAGGACAGGTTGAGAATAGGAAAGTGAAGTGACAAGAACTAAGACAAATGCGGATGCTTCCTGTCCACCTTACATTCAACTCATTCACATGGGCACATACACACCCATCCACTTTTTTAAATTAGGTACCACAAATCTTATAATATTTGATTTTATTAAAGTATTCATTATTTATTTTTATAGAAAAAGAACACACGACAGTTTTATATACTTTAACAATATATAATAATTTTTACCTTACAAAATCAGGCATATCACATATGTTGTATTATCATCATCATCATCATCTAAATGTTTCATTAACATATATATAAGGATATGTCATATTGATTTGCCCTTTCCCTTATTGATAACTTTGGTTGTTGACTCTTTTTCACGTTTTCTTTAACATCTTGCATGTGTCTCCATTTATTTATTATTTTTCCTTATACCTTCATGTGTCCTCTTAGTCTATCCACACACACACACACACACAATTTCCATTTATGCTGAAAAGATATTTGCTTCAAGCTATGTGTATGCATATGGATCAGTCTAATTTTTCCATTCCGTCGTGTATCGCCCACGTAATTAAAACTTAAATAACTATTTCAACGAATTAATGAGACCCTTATCTTCCCTATTTTGCTTGTATTTGGTAAATCATTGACCAACCGACTTGAGCAATGCTTAATTACCAGACTCTAGAAAAAGAAAAGGATATATATAGAGCTTAGCTAAAGGTAATTTCAAAGTATGTAAACGAATACGGCCTTGATAAGGAATTGTTCAATGAGCACTCAATTGCGTGTAGAAGTTAATCAAAGATATCTTGATCTTAATTAAGTTATATTCTATCTTATCCTTAATCATTAATGTAAGAGTTACATAAGTAATTTACACTCCTTAGAACCTATTTATAGGGCAAAGTGAGGATGAATCTTTTCTATCCAAGTCATTGCCATAATTAGATTTTTCACATGAATACAAAATTTTACTTTTAATATATTATTGTATTGACTTTGTTTTCAATTAGTATAATGTATATTAAATAGAGATAAGCTGAACATTTGTTTAATATTAATGCAGAGTTAGATTCAAAATTTTCTTGATACGTGTGAAATATGATGAAAATAATTTATAAATAGGATCGGAGCAGTAGAGAATAAGAAAATAAGTCAAGTCAATTGTTTGTAAAAAAATGTGTATTAACTTCTCTAAAATATCATTTATAATTATTTGCAACGGAATTTTATATCTGTTGATGGAAAATTTACTGATACATGCAATTAATAGGAATGATTTGAAAAAAAATATAAATTTAGAAGATAACATATATTAAAATTTTAAAATTCAAATAAATGTCGCAGAACTAACTCTTACATCTAGAATATGAATGCGAGAGAATTCATCATTTGGATTAGGTAGGCATGATGAGTTTTTGTTGAAGAAGCAAATTCTAATTTGTATTTACTTGTACGCCAAACATGCAAGGAAATATGATGAATGCACGGACTGCCTTACTCGCTAAAGCTTACTCTAATATTTCCCCTTTTTTTTGTATAAATAACCTGATTATATAATTAATTAGAATTTCTATCACTTATTTAAAAAAAAATTGATGAGAAGATTATGTGGAATGTACGGAATGTGTGTGTGTCCCGAGCACAAGAACCTCAAGATGATCTTAAAAGGGGAAAAAATCTAAATATAAAAATTCTACATCTAGAGCCTTGTTATTAGTTATTGCCACTAATTAACAAAATTGATGAGTTTTGAATTTTATAAAATTTATTACTCCTTTCAAAGCATAAATATATATATATATATATATTATCGCGTATCAGGAGGTTTATTTTGTTCTTAATTAAGTGCCTCCGTCCTATAAATTTTTCACTTTTTCTTCAAGGAAAGAGATAGAATAGGGGGAAAAATCATTTTCAACCAATTTTAATTACTCAATCACTCTTCCTTACTTATAATGAGGTGGTTAGAGATTGCTCACAATAGCGACAGGAAGAAGTATATCCAGGATTAATAATTTTTTTTAAAATAAAAGGCAACCCTGTTAGTCTTTTTTTGTCGTTAAGTAAAAATTTAAGTTAGTTAGATTTTAAAGAATTATTAAGACCGAGATAGGTTTACAATTTAAAAAAAAGGTTATAAAAATACTAAAAAAATCATCGTCGAATAAAATCTTCATATATTAACCCAACTAACCACCGCCCCCATACAGATCAAACTCTATAACACCGTTATGTTTTTTGTCTTCTTGTGCTTTCCTTTTCTCTTGATAACGATAATTAGCAGATGACCCATTAAACTAAATTAATTATATATCGGTTTACTAAAACCATTATAAATACATAATTAAGATTAATTACTAGTGAAGCATGTCGTCAGCTTTTGGTGTAGAGAATGATATAATAATATAACTTTTTGTATTCGGGGATGTGACATCATGTGAGAAGGAGGAGGGGTAGGTAGTTAAAACAGTAAACTATGTACAGGAAATGTGATAGATAATAAAGATATGTCGTAAGAAGAAGCCAACATGCTTTCTATAATTATATATATTTATATATATGGTGGAGGGAATCTTTGAAATATATTATTAGCATATGGAATCGAATAAAAGCATTTTTGACAAATTAAAAAGGTGCATCACTTTGAACTCATATTCGCCAATTTATAACCAAAAACAAAAAAAATTGGGGAAAAAATAATATTTCATTACGTACTGGTGCCAACTGATCCACTTGCATACGTTTAATAATTGTCTACCTCAATTTCTTTTGGCGTTGAGTACTAAATAATCTTTTTCTTTTTAAAAATGTGGTGATTACGCACGACCCTTATATATATGAATCATGCTATTATGAAGCATTAATTCATTAAATTAAAAAACGTACGGTTTTAATTAACTTGTGACCTAAATTTTGATAGACCAATGATGTATATGACAAAATGTGAGTGCTTGGTGGCGTTTGAATGGAGGCTATTTTATGTTGAATTAAAGTCTTCTGTATTTATATAATTATTTATTCGAATCATATAAATATTGATTATATATGTGAAGCTTATACCTTACTATGTCAATTATTTTGTTTATTTCAATATATAGACATGTTTATTTTTTTTATAAGAAAAATCAATTTTCTAGTTTCTATAGTTTTGATTTGACCGTAACTCATTCTCTAAATTTTGATTCACTTAAAATTCAGTTTCTAAACTTTAACTCACATAAACTCAATTTATGATTTTAATCATTTAAGATTTTAGTCCATAAACTTCATGAAAAATATAATTTTATTTCTTAAAATATGGGAACTAATATTTTTTTTAAATCCATTTAAGGATCAATATTTTAATTGGTTGATCAAACTATAGAAATTAAGTTATATCAATTCAAAGTTCAAAAACTGAATAATAAACTATATAAGGATTAAGTTACACCGTGAGTTAAAGTTTAGTAACCGAATCACAACTCAATCAATATTATTTAACTAATGCCAAATCTAATTAAAATAATTCTATCTCAGTAATTTTTTTTTGGCTTTTTGTATCTCTCGATTTTAATTGAAAAATCATCCTTTCTGCATACCACGCAACTATAAAAAGTTGAAATTCATTCGATGGAACGAGGAAAAAGCTAAGGGTAGTAGGAAAGATCATGTGTAGAGAGATGCTTAATTTGTTGAATATATTTATCCTCAAAAGAATGCAAAGAATCTGCAGAAGATAAAGTGATAAACTGAGGATGATGAATATATTCATCGTCGTTTTCACCTTTCTCTAACGCAGTCTCATTATATAATATGATCGGAATCCGAGGCAGCATTTTTTATTTTGTCTGGTAACAGTGCAGAAAATATCACCTGAAATCTGATCTCATGTCCACCTGATGGCCCTTATAATATAATACTGGTTTCTATTTTAATACCTCAATGACACTGTTCATCAAATCCAATTTATACTCCTTCCACAAATCTATCTTAATCTTACACCTTTCATTCTACAGTTGAGCAGGAATTCTTTGCAGATCTGCTACATAAACGGGTCTTTCATCCCTCCAACAACCGTTCAAGCAGTTCACTGACATGTTTGGTTACCCTTTAAAAGTACTTCTAGAGTCAGTTTTATGTAAGTCGAGACAAAACTCTTTTCATATATTTACCTTGAATTACGTAAAATCACTTTTCAAAAGTTATTTCCAAACATGTACCACATCAATAATGTAGTAATACAGGATATTCAAAATCTGCTTAGGGATTTTCTCTCTTTTATTATATGTACCCCTTCTTTTAGTTCATTAGGAAAACTCAATCTGTCACATTTCAATTCTATTTCCTTCATGTCCTTGTAAGACTTGATAATATTATTTATCTCATTTTGTCTTTTATGAAAAATAAAACTATGCAATGCCGTTGCAATTAAGTGTATCTTAACAAATTACATTAAATTTGAAAGTGATATTATTCAATCAAGGCTTTATCAAACACTAAATACCAGCACTTGTTTCAGTGGGATTGGAACATTAGTTGATAGAGAGCAATTCTGTATACTAGATCCAGCATCCTTAATTGATTGATAAATATAGGTTTCCATTTGTGTGTGAGTGTGTGTGTGTGAGAGAGAGAGAGAGAGAGAGAGGTAAAAGAAAACGCGTGAAGTGATGAACGATTGATTGGGGAAGGAGAGAGGGGGAAGGGTGAAGTGGGGGGGGGGGGGGGGGGAACGTGTGGAAGTGATTTGGTAAGCCATTAAAGAGGCATTGGAGGCTTCCAATTGACTCGAAGAAGAGGAAGAAGGCATTTGAATTGTCAACAACGAACAGAGAAATGAAAGGAACGCGTTTTTGGATTTTGATTGAATGAGTTTGAACGAATTTAATGAAGCAGTGCATGAATGAGAGTTCGTACCAATGAATTGAAGACGTGCCTCATTCATCACATGACGTCACCTTCCACTATGCCCCGTCGGCGCCTCCACCCCTCATCTCTTCTCATTCCACACTCTCTCTCTAAGAATCTAATTAACGTTCAACTCCACAGTATTATTAATTATTAATTAATTCTAAACGTAAGAAATCTTTTACATATTTACTAATTCTCTTGAAATCAACCTCACCTGTTGATATTCCCACAACAATTATAAAGTAAACAGAGGGGAGGAAATCAGGGAAGGTTTTTTTATTTTTTATTTTTAAAAAAAGACATAACCACTAAATTCTTTAATCTAATCAAATTAGTTAATTAGTTATGAAGATTTTATTATTATTTTTTAAGTACGTGTATCTTCCTGTTGTTTAAAGTATTGTTGGGTACTAAGTGTAAGTACATCTCTTAATGGGATTCGAGCTTTGACTCATTAACTCTATTAATGAAACCTCTTTTATTTTGTGTAATCAATGGAGATGCTTTACAAAAAAAATTATAAATTTGAGAGATAGAAAGAATTGAAATCTTATATTTAATATCAAAATAAATTTATTGTTTAAATCTTATATTTGGGACTTGAAGTTTTATTTTATTTGTTTTAACTATAAGTTATCTCATCAAATTTATTTTTTGACATGCAATTTACTCTTAATTTATTATTTTGTAAATTGTTATTTTTTTGAACTTATTGAATATTATAAATAGAGGAACAGTTAAAAAATATTTTAATTCTGAGATAGATACAGAAGGAGAATTTGTATATATATTTTGAAAATGAAACTTTTTGTCTCTATATATATATATATTCTAAACTAAAGGCACTCTCAGACACGGAAATAATTTAGATAATGGATGAGCTGGAAATTGATAATGAATTAATGACATCGTACTACGAGAGTCGGTATCTCTAAATTTTGCTAAATCGAGTGTGGGATTGTAATTGAAGATAATAATTATTTAATAGTACTTCTCAACAAAAATGATGATCGAAGAGGTGACATAATTTTTACACAATCGCCTCTCAAGAGTTTCCATCACTTCAATTTTAGCATTATTAAAAGAGTTTTTTTTTGGCACTAGTGGCCGATATATATATATATATATATGCATGCTTGACTTTACCTGGAAACAATTTCCCATGCTCCATTTCAACAACACAGCCAGATAAATAAATAAATAAATAACTTGTGAAGACAAAGAAGAAGTGTGGATCCATGATGAAACGATGAATCATTCCTTTTTATTTTTTATTTTTAAAAAACACACACTTTAAATTGACGGAGACCGCTGACCCATTTTGTGTACTGTGTTACGTTGCAGGCCATTGGTTTATATGTGTCATGATTTAATTTTTTATAAGCCAAAAAAAAAACTCACGACCTTTCTATATAGGAAACGGTATATGTATGTATGTATGTATGTATGTATGAATACTGTTGTGTCGTTGCAGCAAATATAAAATCATAAATAAACTAATTAATTAAAGCTGGAGCTCTATTTCAAAACCAGAACTTAAGAAACCTGCAATTAATGGACACTAGCTTCCACACGCTTTCGTATGGATGAATGATATGATATGATTATATTACAAGTCAGCTACAAAAATCAGCTTTTCCTAAAGTTGTTTGGAGATATTGTTCAATAAGTCATCTGAGAAATGGTCAAAGTTTTCACATTAAATTTTGCTATATACTTTAATTTCATCGAAATTATATTAAATATCAACTTTTTTTGTTGTGATGAGGTGGATGGCTAGCTTACGATCAATTGATGTGGTTGAATAATAGACCTGAAAATGAAGTCAATGATCTTAATCCTCCCAGAAGCTTCAATATAATTTTCGTTCAAGAAAGATCCATGCTCGTACTAATTATTTTTAGTCTTAATTTCCATTTTAAAGGATTATTATGTCATTCCTGCAATCAAACTCAAAATTATCCCTTTGAAATGATTGAGCCAAACTATTATTTTGTTACATATTGAGATTTTTAGACAGACAAATCTGGTTTATATAAGAGATGTGACTTAAAGTAATCTTGGATAAATATAGCAGTAGCAGGCAAACTTTTTGTGGGATCTTTATTTGATAAATAAATATATATTTTTTAATTCATGGTTGTTTGATTGTATTGTTTTTTTATGAACCGAGTTAGTATGGAAAATCAAACCGAGTTAATATAATATAGTGTGTGTGTGTGTGTGTGTGAAGACAAAAGGATCATGGGAGCTAACTAAGCATGCTTTTAACCTGCTTTGGTTATGCTTAGCTTTTGTACTATTGTTAAAAGTAGACGATGAGAATCCATAGTTATCTTCCAAAACACCAAAAATCATACAGCTATGATTAAAAAAATTACAGTACCTTCCATGCCATTGATGCCCCAGCCCCCAGTAGAGCTTAAATTGAATTTTGTATTATTCAATATATTACGAAATCCACAAAAAAAAAAATCTGAAACAAAATATAAAGAAATTCAATGTTTACTAAAAATTGATAAACATTAATGTCATTAATTAATTTGAACTTTAAGAAAATCCATTCTTCCAACAAAGTCATCTCACACACACAGATATAATGGGAGTACAAAGATATATAGAATCCATCTCTTCAAAATTTATAAGGCGCTTTTATAGCAAACTGCTTATAAAACCTTTGCCCCCCACAAAAAAGTAGTACAAACTTTTAAGAGTACTTTTCACTTAATACCAATTGATAGTTTTAAAATAATGTACATATTTGTGAAAGTACTGGGAAATCACGTTTACGTAAGTTAAAATAAAATCTTCTCATATACTTATCTTGTAAACAATAAATCACGTAGGAAAAGTAGTTTCCACCGCTAATCTAAACAAGCTTAATTAATGAATTGGATAACAATATTTTCTGTGTATAAAAACATGCAAGATACTTATAACCAATAAAATCTCTATACAAATACTTTTCACATGTTATTCTTCTTCTTTTTTTGCTTCAAACATGTTTTTCTAAATATGCATCCATCATGATAAACTGCGGAGTATTATTATATTAGGGTACCATTCTTCTCTTTGGCACAATCTTGATGGCTAAGAGATATAAACCCTAAGTTTAGGTTTATAGCTAAAGCTTGTGCCAATAAAGGCAAAGGATTATGTTGGAAGCAACAGAGATGAGAATGCAATGAATCAACTTTGTTGGTTGTTGCTGTCTTCATCCTTCTCCAAAAGCCCCATGCTGACACACCTCAGTTAACCTATAGATGCTTGCTCTTACCCACTCACTTAATTAGCCATTCTTTTAAAAGAATTTTTATTATTACATAAAAGGTAAGCTGCTTTAATTTGTTGGAGCACTCGCCCATTATTCTTCTCTCCCTTTATTAGTTCACCAAATCCAATGTTATCCCCTTTCATTCTTCTCATTTATAATTCTTTAAATAAAGTTATATATTCATCGACACAGACGCACGTATATAAACATCTTCCGTGTTAATTAATAATATATATGGGCAGAACGATATGAAAATCTATGCATGTTTGTATGAAGTACATGAAAATGGGTACTTTTTAATATAACTCACTCCAAACATTATCAAATTCAATCGGGAATAATTATTTGAAAAGCATTTGGTTTAAATTGGAGACGTCATTTTCAAGTGATGAAAACACCCCCTGCTGATAAGATCAACACTTGTTGATACTTATTCTTCATGATTTCATGTATATACTTAATTTGAGTTAGCGAGCAATATTGAACATTGCTCTTTAACCCTAAATATAGAAGTTAAATAGATGATTACTTTAGTTATGAATGTAAGAACTCAATTCATTTTGCTTGTTAAATTTATAATTTTTGTTTCAAACTATTATAATTGATTGCACACATGTTAAGAAAAATTCCATCAAAGAGAGATTGTAATGCAAATATGGCTAAAGAACTTATTTAAGCAAAACCAACACACATTTTTTTTCAACAAATCACTTACTTAACTAAATTTTTAAATATTTATAAATTAATATTTAACTCCCACCTTTACAAACGGAAATATATTATGTTATGGTATATAAAAATAATGCAGGGAATATAGGATGAGAAGGGAGGCACGGAACAAGTAGATGACAAAGAAAGGACATTAGCTTTTGATATGTTGCTCGTCTTTTGGTAGATATACAGGCTTCGGTAGCGCCATGCTTACCTGTTCCCTCTATCTCTTTATCCCACTTTATATATATATATGCTTTCTTATATTACCAATTTTAATCACCTTTTCATTATATATATATGTCTGTATACTTTTATTATTTTTTTTGTCTTTCACTTCACCTTTTTTGATTCTTCAAAGTTGATGAGTAGGGTGGGACCCCAGAGTCCCACGTTTCGCAATTGGAAAGTGCCTTTCTCCTTTTCTTCTAATCAAAACCACTCCACAATTGACCACCCCTTTTCACAGAAACCTACTTCGAAAAAGGTTTAACTTTGCATGTGTAGTAGTAGGTAATGGATGATTATCATCACTTTTATATATATATATATATGTATTTTGCATCTGCATGACCTCATTACTATTATTATCTTATATTAATATTGATATATTGAGAGATAATTATGACCACTTTGATTAACTCGCAAGCTAGTCAGAACGACCAAACAGCTATTGCATGTGACAAAGTGGCACAATTGCATCTTGCTTCTCAAAGTTGCTCGCTCTTGCTTCTTTTTCAATTCACACTTCACCTCATCATACTATTTCATTTATATCACCATGAAAAGGTGTTGCTCAAAAGAATAATAATAATAATATTAATATGAATAATAAATGAGGGGATAATCTTAATATGGCAGAGAGAAGTTGATGATGAGGATATTGAGGAAGGAGACAAGAGAGAAAGGAACATGCACAACCTTCCCTGCAACTATATATCCAAAATCTTGATAGGAATGAATTCAATTTAAGCATTCGGATCTCACCAAATTATTTAAAAAGAAAAAAAAGAGAGAAATAAAGTGACGATAAAATGGCATGCTCATAAAAGTGAGAATCTAATAGAACGATGCGTGTCAGAAAGATTCAGGCTTGTAAAGCTGGCAAACTTGACCAGATATGAATGTGGGGGAGAGTACTTGGATTGCATGCGACACAGGTTCATGTTCCCCACTGTACCTTCAACGTCAGGATTTCTCAATCGCTTCCACCCACCAATCAATCATCCAGCCACAAGAGTCGTACACATTCCAAAATAACAACATTTGGTTATACTAATACTAATAATAATTAATAATTAAATTAAGGC
>QFDD01121182.1:0-10409 GCA_006871305.1 Vachellia collinsii
TAAATAGACACACTGTGTTGCGCGCTAATTAGTTTCGGCTTTCAACCCAAGGTTCTGTCTCAATAGAATATATTCCTTTCCTTTCATTTTCGTCTTTGAAATCTGGCCAAGTTGTGAATATATCTTGGGACTCTGATAATTAATGGCGAAATTTGGGTTGTGGCTGTGCATTGCACTGATTCTTTCCTCAGTTGCGTATTGTGATGCACCTCACGATTTCTTTCTGAGTGTAGGAGTTAGTGATGAGGCACGACCACTGAATCCGACCACAATAACGGCGAGCAACATGGTGGTCGTCCCAGGCTCATCATATGTAGTTGCTGAGGAAGGTGAACAGACGTACGATAGGATTCACAGGTTGTGAGTCCTGGCGGACCAGAACCTCATCATCCCTGATCCATCATGCATTAATTGCACCTCGTCAAATCTTAGGATATATATACCATACCACTATGTTTCTCCTATATAATAATGTAATGTTACCTGCAATGTTACTCTAATAAATGCAAACAATCTACTAACGGTCAATTAAAATTTTATTTAATAAAATAAAATTATTTAATAGTGAAACTTAACCTTTTTAACAGATAGGGTAGTATTGCATCATTTTCTACACTTCAAGAACAATATAACCTCTTAAAAAACTTATAGACACCAAGTGCAATTTTAAAAATACTTCTGAGGTAAATTTACCCTTAACCCTATATATATATATATATCCAAAATGATTCCCTCCACTACAATTCATCTCTTGAATCTTGTGAGATTTTTTTTGTGTGTGTTTATATATCCTAATACATGAAACAAAGTAAATGCATGTTCAATTAAGGACCGAAGTCTCTTCCATTGCACTTATCTACAAGTCATGATGCATTAATTGCACCTCGTCAAATCTTAGGGCTAAGCGTAAAACTTAGCTCACCCTACTAATCTGATCTGGATCGTCCAGATCTGATTTGGATGATCCAGATTTGATTTTATAAAAATCTATATTTTTTTAAAAAAATTATTTCAGTAGATACAGAATAAAAAATAAAAGCAATCTTTCAACTACTATTTTTTTAAAAAATAATTTTTTATTTAAAAAATTATTATTTTAAAAAAATCAAATCTAGGCCGTCCAGATCTGGATGTGGACAATTCATATGAGATTAGTAAGGTGAGCTAACCTTTAGGTTTAGTAGTGTAACTGGTTCTTATATATATACTATACCACTATGTTTCTCCTATATAATGTACCCTGCCCTTTTATAACTTTTCGTTTTTGGGTTGGAAAAAGCCTAGTGTTGATTCCCCGTACTATTTTTGTTATTCAGTTTATTTCTACTTCTGAATACTCTCTCTCTAAATATATATATATATAGGGTTAAGAGGTAAATTTACTTTGGAAGTATCCATAAAGTTGCACTAAGTGTCCAGAATTTTTTTTGAGAGGTAATATTGCCCCGGAAACGTAGAAAACAGTGCAATGTTACCCTAACAAATGCAAACGGTCTACTAATGGTCAATTAAAGTTTTATTCAATAAAACAAAATTATTTAATGGTGAAACTTAATCTTTTTAACGGATAGGACAATATTACATCATTTTCTACATTTCCGGAACAATATAACCTCTCAAAAAACTTTTAGACACCAAGTGCAATTTTGAAAATACTTCTTGGGAAAGTTTACCCTTAACCCTATATATATATATATATATATATTTATATATCCAAAATGATTCCCTCCACTACAATCCATCTCTTGAATCTTGTGAGATTTTTGTGTGTGTTTATCTATCCTAATACAT
This sequence comes from Vachellia collinsii, assembly GCA_006871305.1. Classification (NCBI taxonomy): domain Eukaryota; kingdom Viridiplantae; phylum Streptophyta; class Magnoliopsida; order Fabales; family Fabaceae; genus Vachellia; species Vachellia collinsii. The sequence goes on from QFDD01121182.1 coordinate 1,792, forward strand.
GAAACAAAGTAAATGCATGTTCAATTGAGGATCAAAGTCTCTTCCATTGCACTTATCTACAAGTTAACTTGGTTAGATATTATTAGTAGTATATCCCAAGTCATGACGCGTTGATGATAAGTTCAATTGTCCCCACACACACAATGAGTTCAATCAAGCAACAAAATATCCACATTCTCTGGATGTCATGAATTCCAGAGTTTTTTGGGAAGAATATAATTAAATACAATGGTGTTGATTAATTGTTATATCGTCAAGTCTAATTTAAGTGGTCGAATTAATGTATATGTGTGTGTGGGAAGGGTTATAGTGAGAACTTTGGTGTGGAGTAGACTTTTTATTCCTTGCGAGCAAAAGATGACTTGTGGATTTTTATGGGTGAATTGAACTCGATATTAGTAATGGGCATCGATAATGGAAGCCCAAAGCGGTAAACTTGACTAGTTACTGGACAAGGTTGGTGTACGTACATTTCATGAAGTTTGAAAAATGATCCGTGTTGTGATTTGTTATTTGTAGATATTTTGTATTGATAAATAGAGAGTGGGAACTGGTTATTATTGATAAATACTTAAATATCCATACTTTGGGATATGGAATCTACAATAAATAACACTCGAAACATCTTTATTGGGTAGAATATGGATGACCATATCACTCCAAAGGTACGTAAGTATTTGTGGTTATTATAACATGAGTTTAAATTCTTTCCTTAAAGTTTTCCGTTAATTAATGTCCCTTTAAACTGTAAATTATGGGGCCTATAAAATCTGATTGTCCTCTTTTTGTAATTAACCAGACACATTAATGGTGGCTAATCTTGCTGAAAGAGGAAGTAATCCTCGACACAGTCTATTAAATGGAACTCTTAACTAATCATAATAGTGTATAGTCCTTTTATATATACTGCAGAAGATAGAAGCTAAAGTAAGATGGGGTGAAAAAACTTTAGCTGCGGCTTATATAGGTGAATCCATGGAAAGCCATCATTTGCCAAAGATGGTTTCGATATTGCAGATTGCTTCTTATCAACCAAGGCAAGCCTCTTTCTGGAATACATCAAACGTCCAACTTCCATATCTGAAATTCTTGAGTCAATTCTTTCAACTAGAGTTAATTTTGTTTGAAGCATTGTTAGGCATTAAATGTGAATACATTTTTTAATGAAGATTCAAATTTTGATACACCAGGATAAGTCACTTTCACTAGAAATTACTCCAATATAATTGATATTAATTAATGCATATGTTTCATATATAAAATGATACATTTTATATCTATGATTTGCCAATTTGCAAGTGTTTCTAAGTTCTAACACCTGTATCAATGAAGACATTGCTTTTAGCCAGAATTTTTTGTCAGCAACTCATGGTTATTGTATAAATCACAATTCTTTCGGTTGGAAAATAGCAGTACCTCCAATCTTAAATATAAAATTATGTTTGTAGTACAATAAAATCTAGTTTCTACAATATATATGGTATATGAACAACATATAATTAAACTCTCGGGTGGCCATGGCCTTGCCAGTCCCCACTACTCTTAACGACGATTATCATGTTTGCAGCCAAAGGTGTAGGACACCTCAAGGGCTCTGAGGGTTTTGTAGCGACATGCGCCATATTCGTGATTGTTATTCTTCTCATTGCTCAAAATGAGAGAGCAGCTCACGAAGTGAGACGATGAAGACGACGACTCATTACCATTCTTCATGATCACCTTAACCAGAGCTTCTGACATGAACAAGCTTACCACCAACATCAGCCAAATGAACAAAATCAATCTCCGGCTTCTCCTCCCCATCATTTCTTGCTAGCTAGCTACGCTCCTAGATAAATTCTGATCAATATGCTAATGGGATGTGTGGTATATATATAGAGAGCAATAGAGCCTTCAAAACATTATTCCAAGATTCCGCCAACACAAGTGGAGTGTGGACATAACGCAACGACCACTATCTTATGTCTCTAATTTTGTGTCTTTATATGACCTACCTTCCTTTAATAGCTTCGTCGTTTGCGGCGGCCAAAAAACAATCATAGTGCGGCAGGGTCGAGCTCGTATTTCTTAAAAAGATTAACTTTTGATTAAGTGGTTTGTTAACTTTTAAGTTTTATACGTTTCAATAAGGATTTGAATGCCAGTAGCTTTATTTACCACTATGCAATCAGGATTCGAATGCCATTTAGCTTTATTTATCATTATGCTTGTGTACTCCCTTGGCGGCTGGTTAATATAAAAGCTATAGAAGAAGCAGAGACCCCATATTAATATTAATTAGAAGGTAGTTTCAATACATATGATTAATAAGAGTATTTTAGAAAATATAGTCTTCATTTATTACAGATAACTAACTTCTTTAATATTCTAGAGAAGGGAGTTAATGGATTTTTTTTATCATATCTATAAATCACATTCAAATAATTTTTTTATATGAATATATAATTTTGTTCTTTATTTATTTTTGTATTCACTTTGTTTTTATATGGTATTATACAGTAAAATGTATATTAAATATGAATAAAATTTAAAAGTTTAATATTAACTGACATCTCGTGGGCACCGGAGTAATGTTTTTGGCCCTTCATGGACAAATCAGAAGAAGGAAAATTTCTTTTCGTAGAACGCATATACAGCACTTAACGCATGCTTACCTTTTGCTTTACATTTGCGATGGAAAAAAATCTCATTGAATAGATTTTGTCCTTGAGGATATACATGTTTATTAAGCATTTTGTTAGATGCATTATATAATGCCACCGAGGCACCGGCTTGTCTCTAGTTAGTTCTATCATGTATTGCCAATAATGTCTTGATTCAATAATGTCTTGATTCTTTCCTAAAATTCTCAGGCTTCTTGTTTTTGTAACAGGTAGGAAAAAATCATCTAGATGGAGTGAGTACTTTCGCGCCAAAGCACTACCATATATTTAGGTGCATAGGAGCAAGTAGAGATTGTGCAATGGAATAGAAAATAGAAAATGAAGGTTGAAAAGATGATTTCCATCTACATTCATGGTTGAAGGAGGTTTTGAGAGATACCTATCACCACACAATTTTAAATCAAGTCTCCAAGTATTCAAACAACCACGCTCACATCTTTCTCTTTCCCAGTGGCTCCTGAAGCATGTGTACAGGCGTGTAATGACATCCTTGTCCCTAAATTCAAAATATACAGTAGAAAGTTGAGAAATTATAGTTCACGGAAATGTACCCTGACCTCTGCATGCAACAGTTTGCCGCCCATCAAGTTTGAATCTCCTTGGCCATCAAGTGAAGGGCAAGTTTCTGAACCTTTCGAATGTTCATTATTGTTAAGGAAGAACCAAAGTTTATTTTCAATAACAAAATTAAAAGTAAGGAAAGGACAGGAGAGCGGATGAGGATATTTTTTCTTCAAAAATGGGATGATTCATCATCAACAAGTTATTGTTATTCACAACTGCTCGAACTATCAATTCTTTCGCTTCATCGTGCTTCTTTTTCAGCATGTTGCAAATCTGCAAGAAAGCACGCTTGGAAATCTCAAGTGATGGTAATAATTTACTTTTCTCGTTCTCTTTGCCCGTTCTAAGATACTGAATGCCTGGATGAAAATGAACCCTTTCGCTGCCGTTCGCTTGGGAAAATTGATGGTATCAAATTTTAAATTCATTGCAAGTGCATAAATTAAGTAAAGCCGGGTTATTTATAAAGAAAAACATAACTAGTTTTTTTTTACTCACATCTTCAAGGTCCTTTGCATATGCTTCAGCCTTTTCAACATTGCTGTTATCTTCCATGAATGCAGAAGTGTGTAATTTCGCTTCCATCAGGTTAATCTCCCGTTGACGTTGAAGTTCCAATGTGGGAGTATTGCAGGGTAAGCTGTTAGGTCTACTCTCCGTCTGAATTTCATGAAAGGAAAACTGGGTGATTTATAAAGAAAAACAAAACTGATATCGACAACTTTAAGGGTTGAAATCCTTGTATATTTGTATGTCATCAGTCATCATCAAAATAATACAGTGCATCTAGATACGATATTCTCAAATCTTAAATAATATACCTTTCCAACAACTTTTTCTGGACACCCCTCAGAATTTCTGCAGTTATTTAGAAATATATGACTGGTCCAGCATAGAATGAAAACAATAATTAATAAAAATAATTAGTTTTTCAGTAAAACCTGATTTCACTAGGAGAGGGACACAGTCGCTTCAGGGACCTTAAGGGCGCTAAATCTGCTTCTGAAACCTGCAAAATTTTTTTTTTAGTTGTGATGAAATTTGGTTAAGCATGTGTATGATTTCTTTTCAACGAAAATTTATTGAAGCTTCAACTACTGTAGTTGTGAAATTCTTCCTACATAACACATTCCTTTTCAAAAAAGAAACAAGAGATACATTTCAATTACGATGAGGTGCGGAAGAACCTAGTGGGGAGAGAATCACGAATCAAAGTATCAAACTGCATTATTTTTAAAAATATGACCCTAGTCTAGATGGGAGTATAATAGGTTATGACAATACGGTACCAAGGGAAATCATCGAGTGGTGTCAAGCCACTTGGGGCTGATTTCTACCTTCAAAAATAAAAAAACAGAAGAGGGTTGGGGGCTCATTAAATTCCAAACCTCATTAGTGTTTTTCCTCTTCAAGAAAGGGGTCGCAGGCATTTGATTAGCAGAACTGTCTATAAGATGGTCAACCTTTGCTGCTGTAATGCCCCGCATCTCCACATTTTCAGAGTTCGCTTGGGAGTAAGTTTCTTTCTGACGTATAGGAGTTGGTAATGCCTTGTCACACTCGACACTACTAAGATAACGTGTGAACTGTCACTCAAAGCCAATTATTTGTTAACTAACTAATAAAGAGTAGGGCAGTATCACACTTAGCGCCATACTTTGCAGTCTTAAAGCCGATCTTGACAGCTTTAATTGAAGAAAGTTTATTTTCTTCTATGGCTACCCTTAAACCCTTAAGGGGTTCCTTGTCTGAATTTTGAACTTGAAGATTCACAGGCATCTTGTTAGCATGTCTAATTGTTTTCTCAGTTAAGCAGGAAGGAGTAACTTGAGAACTGCAAAAAAAAAAAAAAAACAAAAAGAAAAAAAACCCACATAAAGGCAAATTATGGGCCATCACTGTGATAATGCCCAGAAAACCTTGTTGAAAACTCGAACATCTGGAAGAAGTCTGATAAAGGTAATCAAAAGGCATAATCATATCAAAAGTAGATTATACTGAAACTAGCATTAACATGCAGAAAGGAAAGAGAAGTAAAAAACAATTTCAGGTCTAGAGTAAGTAATCTGATAAAAGTCCATTGTGAACTAACATCCATCTCAATATTAAGGCACAATTTATTTATCATGATAAAACCAGAATGTGATCATTAACACACATCCTTTCAATGTTTCATAATAAGACGTGATTTTCTATGGATGATGATACATAAATATGCATAATCTGCAAATTCCTCCCCAATACGTTCACATATTTATTATAGATCCATTCTTTGGCTAAGGTTTTTGCCTCAATCCAGGAAAGCTAGCATGTAACCTGGCGGAATGCAATTTCCTCTAACTCTGTTTAAGGATAAATGGTATCAGCAGAATCCATTTACCAATTTAGTTCATATTATTGCATCTGCAAGTCAGCAAAGCTAATCATACAGAGTCCAGTTAACATGATGGATGCTGGTGTGTATATTATACTGCCAAGTTGAGTAGTAATGGTCAATTGTAGCTGCCTTACCTAAGAATACTAACACCTGTAGAGGACATATTAGTATCTAGCAACGTGATTTTGCTTTTCTTTACTTCTTTGAGAATTGGCTGTTTGGTTTCACCTAACTTTCCTCCACTTTGAGTACCATCAGATACAATACCTTTCCTAGCCATGATCACAAGAGACAATCACAATCATAACAAATAGCAAAATAAAGTTCCACAAATTCATCGCATATGCAATTACTTAAATTGGTTAGAAATATAGGAACTTCCAGGATATTATTGAGATACAAGAATATATATCTTACTGGACATTACTAGGATTTTTAACATCATCTTTGCCATAAATTGATACTAATTCATCTCTCACTGATTTAGTGGTAGGTGGAGTTGAATCACTAGACACTCTGGTTCCACATTCTGAGTCATCTGATTTGAAGCTCTCCCTGTTGAAAGCTGTGAGACACAATACCATTGAAAGGCAAATACTTGTATATGTTAAGACGAGCATAGCATACCTTGCTTTGATCATGGACTCAAGATGCATGTCACCAGTTCTTTTGCAGCCAAAGGAGATTCCCCTCGTCCCAAATGTCAATGAATTATGCTTTATAGGAACATTATCCCCTGTTTTGCAGAAAAACTTTGATTGCATGCCTTTGATCTCTTTATCTTTCATCAGCATCACTTCATCAACTATAGGTTTACTGGATCCATTGAGGAAAAAAATGTTAAAATGATATAAATTCAATTGAAACATGCACTTTGCACCTTCACATAAATACTTTTATGTCCAATTCCCATGGTATAGGATAAGGAACGAGTGAATACAACCATCAACAACTCAACTTATTCTAAAATAAAATTAGTAACTGTTATTGATCTCTGATCCAAAAGACCATAAATAATTAAACCTGCTTGCTGTAGCTAAATGACCCTCTGAAGTTGAATTTTGGTTTTCCTTGATGTCATTATCAAGCAAAATCTTCTTTGACACATCTGCTGTAGTATTATTTTCAAAACTTGAGTCATTGTTAACTGGATGAGGGACATTTGTTGCTTCTTCTTGGTTGCTGCTGCCAAACGTATTATCTTCTTCACTACTACTTTCTAGATTTTTCATTTGAAGTGAGGATGAAATCTCTGATGGTGACTTTACTCCATCAGGGTCCACATATGTTGCCTTATTATTGATGAAACTTTGCTTACCACCTGAATTTGTTGTTATTCTTGTTTCCAAAGAATAAACTTCAGTATGCTGATCTGTAATACTGTCTTGATTTGAAATACTGTGGTCAACAAATTGAGAAGGTGGGTTATTGATATCCTCAGATATTGATTCTGAGGAATGTCTCTTCATAGGTATATCTCTTTCTTGATCCTTTTCTTCTGCACTTAGAGTTGAAGATCTAGCTTCAACTAACATGTCCAGCCCAGACGATGAAGCTGTTGGCACAGAATCATCCTGAATGAAATCTAGATCCTTTTTATTACCAATCATAATCTCAACTTTTGAGGTTTCCGCAGTCTCTGATGATAGAGGCTTCAAAATCATGGGAACATTAGATGCATGGACACGTTCATTATTATCGGTTTCAGGTTCTTTAGCAACTTCACGATCAATTTTGTGCGAAGTAACTCCTTTTTTAGTCAGATCCATGGTGGAGGTCTTATCTCCTTTCAACAAGCTTGAATCAAGATTGAAGCTATCCATCCTGAGCCATTAAAAAAATCAGTAATCGTGAGCTTCAAGTATCAAAATTGTATCGTTGAACAATTTCTTCTACTTACTCATTGAAATCAAAGTTGAAGTCAAAACTGTGTCCTCTTCCTTCTTTTGCACCAGAACATTCTCCTCGTTTATTCTCCTTAGACTTTGTGGAAGTTTTAGGCGAGCAGGAAAAATCAAGGTCTGACATGTCTCTTCCTTTATTCTCCGCAGACTTTTTAGGTTTTTTTGGGGAGCATGTAAAATCAAGGTCTGACGTGTCACCTTTATTCTCCTTAGACTTTGTATGCTTTCTGGGCGAGCAAGAAAAATCAAGGTCTGACATATCCATCTTAAATGATGACATCTTATCAAACTCACCATCCAGATTGAAATCCATGTCCCTGTAAAAAAAGGTGATATATTTATAACAACTTTTTAGCTGAAAACGACTACACACATTCAGGAAAAGCAAAATAATTCGCATTTAACTTAATTCATCATATTAAACCCCCCAGAATATGATGATATAAATATTAAAATGCAAAAACAATAATCCAAAACAGGGGTTTCATTGTGCATTGTCAGTAGTGTATTTACTAACCTTATTTTATTTCAGAAAAAAATAAAACTCTAGCATGACTTACAGTTTTCCGAAATTGAATGCCTTTTTCTTTCCTTTAGTAACACTGTCAAAACTAAAATCCATTGCATCATCATCCGTCAAAGATATTGATTTCCAGGAGGTAAGAAATTCCTTTCCAATGGCCTCTTCTGTTCAAAATAAAGAAAGTAATAGTTTCATTATATCATTGTCGTAGATGAAGTAAACAACAATTGGTGTCCACAGGGTTAGCAAGAAAGAGCAATCTCACATTTATAAGAAATTTTTAGAACTTCAAATTTAGCAGTATAACCAAAAAAAAAAAAAAAAGATATTATATAAGATCAGTCGTGTAGCGTAACCAGCAATAGCATCCCTTGATTACCACGGCGTTGCCCCGGGGGGGGGGGGGGGGGGGAGGGGTTGAAACTCTGTATTTCAGCGTATGTTGTTTTCTCCTAACTCGATTTTTCTGTATACCATGCTTCTCAGTTCGCATAAACGATCAAATAATGAGATTTAACGTAGCAACGACTCTAGTAACACCAAGGCCGTATGGCGGCACATATAGGTTTCTTTTCATTGTCATATTT
>QFDD01121186.1:0-10146 GCA_006871305.1 Vachellia collinsii
TTTTTTTTTTTTTTGCCAACGCATTTACTGAATTTAATATATGGAGTTTCTATTATTGTTACTGAGTTTAGGAGAAGCCGTAATGTCTTTGCTTGCCAAGCAACAAGCTTTTCTTTTGTTTTGTTTTTTTTTTTTTTTGGTTTTGGTTTGCAAGCAACATGCTTTTAATAGCCTTTTCTCTTGCATTGATTATTCAAACAGGGGATTGCTCTCATGATATCCGTTCTACAGTGTGTGCAAATACCTAATCTCAAGGTAGTAATTTCAGTTCATGCTATATCATCATCTATAGGAAGTTATTTTAGTGAAGTGGTGTTAAGATGGGTACTAAAGTTTTTTTTTCCTATCTAATTGTAGCTTTGAATAGGGTAATATGACATATTCCTTCAACAGTTGATGGAATACCCATCTGATTTGAATTTTTATAAATTAGGTAGGTACCGTTCTTCTCAGTTGTGCGTTTATCTATGATTTGTTTTGGGTGTTTCTCTCAAAGAAGCTATTCAATCAAAGTGTGATGCTAGAGGTTAGTCTTTTTATATTTGCATTTAAAATCATGAATCACTTATAAAAAACCTATGTCATCACATTAACAAAGAAACACTATAATAAGTACAATCTCCTATCATAAATATAAGAGCTAGATGAAAGGCTTTTTTTGGTCTTAAATATAAGACTACAATCTACTTTATCTCTTAAATATATAATAATTTCTCTAAAATATCCCTATTGATTGCATATATTAAAAAAGCTTTCATCAAAGGGTAGTTCTAATGCATATGATTAAATAAAATATTTTAAGGAAAACACTACATATTTGGTATAAATAACTGAATTAACTTATTTTATTAATATTTACAAAGTAGTTGTTAGTTTTTACATTAAGTAATTGAAGCGTCATTTAATAGCTGAAAATTTTGTAATAGGTAGCCCAAGGTGGCAAAAGTGGAGAAGATGGTATCCCAATGCTGCTGAAGTTTCCACGCATTATTGACCCTTGGCATGGTTACAGCATCATAGGATTTGGAGACATTCTTATACCAGGTCTTCTGGTTGCATTTACACTCAGGTTTTGGGTCCTCCTTAGCTGTCTTTTTACAAGTTTGATCTATCTAACCCCACAACTGTAATTGTAACTCCCTCTTCTTTATGCTAGTGGAAGAGAAAAACCTTTTCTTATGAAACAGCATGGGCCATCCATGCAGGTACGATTGGCTGGCAAATAAGAGTCTTCGAGCTGGATACTTCTTGTGGGCAATTCTTGCATATGGCTTTGGTGAGGCTAACTAGCTATCAATCAACGTGTCTGTTAATAACCGTGTGATGTGAGCTAACTCTTTCCACAAAGTATAACTCTTTTTGAAAGCTGAACTGATCAATGAAAGAATGACTTTGACAGGACTTATGATTACATACTTGGCACTAAACTTGATGAATGGTCAAGGCCAACCAGCACTGCTTTACATTGTTCCATTCACACTTGGTGGGTTAAATAATAGCCTCAAATTGTCCATCAAGTTTTTTAAATAGACATGGTTATTAGTTATTATATGCTAACAGTTTCATTCATGGATTGATGCAGGGACCATTCTGACATTGGGATATGAACGTGGGGATCTCAGAAATTTGTGGACCAAAGGAGAACCGGAGAGACCCTGCCCTCATGTTAGACTTAGACACCAGCACAGTGAAGAATTAAACCCTTAATGATAACAATGTAAAATCTGACATCTCTAAATCATTATATGTTCAGTATATAATTAACCTGCCCATGTCTCAGACTCTCAGCATCTCACTGCTCTTGAATGAAATATTGATCCTCTTCCTTCCATGTGCCTTACTGGATAATCGAAAGCAAAGAGATGGGCCAATGCAAGAAACAAGAATCAAGAGAGTCCTGTGTAAGCCTACATCAGCAAATTTGTTTGGGACTAAGAGGGCCTCACTGGTGCTGTACATGGTCCATGTTAGACAAAAACTGAGGAGGCAAATGAGGCATGCAGAATTAACCAATATAATAAATGTGCATTCTGATTTCTGAGTACAGTGGTCGGCTTAGTTAGGTATCATTATTACTACTATTGCCTCTTGCAACAAAACAAAAGCAAGAAAGAACCCGACAAGAACGCAAATTGATTCATCTTCAAATCTGGCATTACTATATGGGAGTACTCAATTGTCCCGTTAACATGCGATTAGTTTATTTGCCACTCCTAACTAAACACTCTCGGGATAATTAAGTGAGTACGTACTTTTGACTTGTCATAGGTATTATATTAGCATTATTCAATGAAGACAATGTGATTGTTAATGAATATTATATATGTAAGCTGTGCTTATAAAGATGAGAAGACTTGTCACCAAAAAAAAAAAGATGAGAACACTCGGAATGGTCTCTAGCAATGCAGAGGATAGCTATAAAACAAGTCATAAAACATGAGCAAAGGTTGAAATAATGGAAGCCTTTGGAATAAATGATGAGGCAAGTGTTGATTTGAGAACATTAATGAGTTGTTCTTATCCCCATTTTGTTTCTCATGGAGAAAAATATATAGAGTGTTTGGCCCCACAAATAAATAAATTAAAAAAAAAAAAAAAAGGGGAAAGGAATGGAGTGTGACTTATTTGTTGCTTTTATAGTAGCAACCCATAAAGCAGGTAAGGGCAGTGTCCCAAGCAATGAAGTGTGGGAGGGGGCGAGAGAGGCTGCATGCTTGCATGTGAACTGGGGCAGCGATTCCAATATGGGTCCCACCAGGGTGAGCTGTCTGGCATATCCATCTGCCTAAAGGCTAAAAGCAGATTAGGGTCTTGTGGCTGTGGATGTGGTGGTGGTGGTGGTGCTGCCGCCTTCTAAAGCTAGGCCCACTCAAGAATATGGGACAATTCTAGGGATGTGGGAGTTCATCCAACGGTTGACATAGCTCCACCTCACCATCAACCGTGACTTTCCCCAACGGAATAAAAGTATTAAAAGAGTCAAGTTGAGGATCTCCACAAGGCATTTGAAAAATCCAGAGAACTCCTAAACTTTTCTTCTCCTGTCCAAATCCTGAGCTAACAGAGAGATTCGAGACGAGGGGATTATGGTTGAATTTAGGAGCAGCGTAGGAATTGAAAAGGTCTTCTTGAGAGTTTGTAATGTAACGTAGTAGCATAAGGCATAAGCTTCTGCAACGGTAAACAGGGTTTTGATGACAAGGGCAGAGAAACTCGTAGGGCATGTCCTGTCACTTTCCCAACGGTCACCACCTAACGGCCATCTCTCCTACGCCGTCCCATTTTCCCCACTCTTGAAGAACCTCTTCAAGCTGCCATATACGCAACGGTATAATCCCACTTCCTCTAATGAATTCGCATGAATTCAAATGTATGAAGATACATAGCATTGTTTAGGAACACGTCTTTTTCAAGCGTTGGGCGTGAGGCTACGTGAGACACGACAAAGGGAAAGTGTTGGTAATTGTGGATGGCCACGTGACTTACTGCACCAACTTATCCTTACCTCAACCATCAAACGGCTCTTAATTAACAGCTAATCAAACGGTATTACATTATATTACAATTATTAAAAGAAGTCTCAAGACAAAATCATTTGAAGACAGGAGAGACTAACAAGGATGACACCCTGTACCTTCCCTTCCTTTCAGTCTTTGGATAACAACAGAGCAGAACAACGCAGACATCCCAACTAGAACCTACCAAACATCCCCCACTTTCCTCCTCTTTCCAGAATAATCCTAATCCTTCCATCATAACTCTCTCTCTCTCTCTCTCTCTCTAATTACACACTGTCATAAAAATTAAGTTCGTTGATTAAAGCATCAAAGTTTTTCTGTCCTTTTCCTTTTCTTTCTCCATGCGGAAGGCATATCCTCATTTTTTTTTTGCCAATATATCCTCATATATACATATAAATATATCCAAGCATAATAAATGCACAATAAAGTTACAAGCTCATACTCATACACGTAGAAAGGGACGGCATCTATTTTTAAAGGATCCAATGTTATCTTGTTTAGATCACACACACATATACATAACATTAGTGTAATTCAGGCAAAAAAAAAACATTAGTGCAATTTCTTACAGTATCAGCAGAGGGGAAAATAACTTGATTGCAATGAATTTTTAAGCTGATAGGCCAGCGTAAAATTTTAGTATAATTGTTTGACGAAAGAAAACAAGCAATGAACACATTTGTGTTATGATTATACAATAGTATTATGTTTTGTAGTATTTTTTCCTCATTTTTTTCATATATTATTATTGTTGTTACAAGCCTGTTTTTTTTCTAGTTTTTGGAATGCATAATCCTTACTCTGCCTACAGCAAAAGTGGATGTTGTCCATTATTGTTATTTGGCAGCAAAAAAGCACAGTGACCTCTTCCACTATAAAACGTCTCTATTCATCTCACCTCCTCACTCATCCACAGAGACTTGCTTTCAGAGTTAGGTGAAAGAAAGAGGCCTTATTCTGGAAAGAGAGCCAGCTAGAGTGAGCGACCATAACCATGGACGCGAAGGAAGATGTGAGGGTGGGAGCAAACAAATTCTCAGAGAGGCAGCCGTTGGGCACGGCGGCTCAGTCCGACAAGGACTACAAGGAGCCACCACCGGCACCCTTGTTCGAGCCAGGTGAGCTCAAGTCATGGTCTTTCTACAGAGCCGGCATCGCAGAGTTCATAGCCACCTTCTTGTTCCTGTACATCACAGTCTTGACCGTCATGGGAGTCAAGAGGTCGCCCAAGTGTGCCTCTGTTGGCATCCAAGGCATTGCTTGGGCCTTTGGCGGCATGATCTTCGCTCTTGTCTACTGCACCGCTGGAATCTCAGGTAATTAACACCTTCCCTTTCTCTCTTCCTTCCACCTTAAAATCTCTTTAAGTTTGGTTAAAGTCGCTGCTTTTGAAAGTTCAGATCTGAGTGAGTGAATGTTGGTTTGGAACAGGTGGACACATCAACCCAGCAGTGACCTTTGGTCTGTTCTTGGCGAGGAAGCTGTCTCTTACAAGAGCATTGTTCTACATGGTGATGCAGTGTCTTGGAGCCATATGTGGTGCTGGTGTTGTGAAGGGTTTTGAGGGTAATGCTCGTTATGAGATGTTCAGTGGTGGAGCAAATATGGTAAGCCATGGATACACTAAAGGTGATGCTCTTGGAGCTGAGATTGTTGGCACCTTCGTCCTTGTCTACACTGTGTTTTCTGCCACTGATGCTAAGAGAAACGCCAGAGACTCTCACGTTCCTGTATGTTTTCTTGCTTCCCTTACATCTTCTGGTTTCATTTCTCTCTCCTATTTTCGCTCTCCCAGCTCTGTTGCTGCTTTTACGTGCTAAAGCCTTAGGATTAGGTAAAGCAAGTCCTTTATCATAATTTCAATAGGTTACAGGTAGTTCATAACACTTGAAGTGTCATCTGCAGCAACTAGTACAACCAAGTCACATAATTGATACATGATTTGTTAGTTCTTTAGTTCAATTGATTTAACTCTGCTCCGCTATAGATCTTCAGCAACAAGATGGTGGATTTTCTGGAAATTTTGTTTTGGCCAAGGGATTTAATTTTTAAAACTAAAAGGCCGAAGTTGGGCAACTTTGAGCTGTTATTGGAACTCTTATGATGTTTTATGAACTTGCCAGGAGACAACCTTGCCTTTTGAGCAAAAGACTGTCATAGAAATTAGGAACCTATGTTGATGTTGTGTGTGTCTTATGATGAAAATTGTAGGTTCTGGCTCCTCTTCCCATCGGATTTGCTGTATTCTTGGTGCACTTGGCAACCATTCCCATCACAGGAACAGGTATAAACCCAGCAAGAAGTTTGGGTGCTGCCGTCATCTTCAACAGAGACGCTGCATGGGATGATCACGTAATTAACTTTCTTCTTCTCTTTCTAATTCTTTATTATCAACCAAGTTATGCTTGATTTGATTCCTTTTGCCTAAAACTAAATTCCATATTTGCGTACAGTGGATATTCTGGGTTGGTCCTTTCATTGGAGCTGCACTTGCTGCCGTATATCACCAGATAGTCATCCGAGCCATTCCTTTCAAGTCTAGGGCTTGAACTTGAGACTCTCATCATCCTTCTCTGCTCTGTTCTGCTCTGCTCTGCTTCTTTTTTTTTTTGAATTATTTGGACATCCTTATTTTTGTTTTGTGTTTGTGTGTAAATTATGAGATCATATGAACATCTTTCTTAGTGTCAAACTTCGAATGTAGAATTCTTTTTATAATATGTATTGTCTGGTGTTTTCAATCCATGATTCCTGCTTAGTTCTTCAATGTGAAGGAACAAGATTGTTCACTTTTGGACCAATACCACATTAAGAAATTTAACGCAAGAATTCATCAGAGTTTGTAATATGAAATTGTAACAAATAGTGTGATGTTTTTTTTGGAAGAACAACGAATTTGAACAGAACATTAAAATAATGAGAAACCGTCGTCAAGGTAGGATGTTTAATGTTGTTTGTTTATTGGACCAAAAGCAATTGAAAATTGGTATTCCACTCTAAAACTGTTTCCTTGAGGATAATGCTGAAGTGACTCTTTACTTTATAATATAATATGTTTTATTTAAACTATAAATTAACCATTATTTCTAACTGATAACCAAATTCATCTGACTAATTACTTTTATTGAGGTTGATTTTGATATTTTACAAGAAATAACTAATTTTATCAAACTAAAATAATTTATGTAAAGTTGTTATTAATAGTAGGAGTAATAGGCTGCTAACTAAATTGAAACTAAATATATTTAAAAAATAAATAACAAACTTAAAAATCCAGAGCGAAGCCTTAAAAATGACCAAAAGTACGGTTTTGTCCCCGGCAAAATAATGAGGTATAATTACAAGAGAGAAGTACGAAAATGATGCTGCCGTGAGTCTGCTCCAGGACTGCGGTTGAACTTCCTGAAGGGCGTGATCGTGTTCTTTGCGAAGAGGCAAAAAATGTGGATTTTTAGTTGGAAAGGGCCATCTGGATTCTCAGCCACGTCCACAGCGGAGCAAGTTACTGAAGGAATCGATGGAGACGGTCTCACTGCCATCGTCACAGGTTCTTCTTCTATTCACTTCCTTCTCCTTATTTTCTTATTCTACCTTCTGATTCGCTATATTGTACACAAATAAGATCGCTTGGGGGTGTTAAGAGAAAATTTCTGATGGTAATTGTATTGATAGTCATCCCTGATAACCAAACTTAACTCTTGTTACTTGTTAGGTGATAGCTTAGCGTAAAGAAAATTATATCATTAGCGGATGAATTAATAAAACCGGAAAATCTTTTAATTTTTTGATGTCGATTTCCGTTTGTAAGATGCACCGGTGGAGACTTGTTTCTAAACCAGTTATGTTAATCTGGTCAATGATTTTGGATAAAGTTATTACTGATAGTGCTAATACAACTGATAGAAGGCTCTGTACTTCTGAAGTCATAATCTAACAATGTTGGACTGATCTCTCAATGTCTTGAATACTTTTATAAATGTGGACGAGAGGGGGATGGTGATGGTAAGAGCTCGATATTTAGACCATATAGCAATAGCCGCTCTCTCATCATCTAGCATGTTGAGGTTATGGTTGATTGAGGATGAGGACCAAACTTGTTTAACTGAAAACAAAATTGAAAAAAAAAAAAAAACTCCTTTTCCCTTAATATATTACGAAACCTGTCCATTTGAAATGCAGTTCAACATGGTATAGTATACTACACAACTGTTAATGATGTGGATGGTATCTGAAATTGGAATAGGTACTCACTATCTTCCCTCAGTACTCACATTTAGTTAAGTTTCAGGGGCATCAAGTGGTCTTGGTCTTGAAACCACCCGAGTTCTAGCATTGCGTGGTGTCCATGTGGTTATGGCAGTAAGGAATGTGGACTCAGGCATGAGCGTCAAAAACAAAATATTCGAGGAAATCCCCTCTGCTAAAATTGATGTTATGAAGTTAGATCTTAGCTCAATGGCATCAGTAAGGAAATTCGCAGCAGATTACAATTCCTCTGGTTTGCCTCTCAACATCCTAATGTAAGCTGTTTAGTAATATCTGGTTTGCCTCTTAATCTCCTAATGTATGAATGCGTAGCAATAGTTGTTGTGGGCCTCTAAATTACAGCTCAATTTGCTAATGCAATCTTCTACTTCTCTTGCAACCCTGCACTTTGTTTGATATGCTGAAGCAAGATGATTAAGAATATTGCCTGGAAAGAAACTGCTGTCTTTATTGATGTTTAAATTACACCTTGGAGTTAAAGAGAATTTTTTGGCTGAAGAAATAATGCAGGAATTATGGCTGCCCCGTTTACACTTTCCCAAGACAACATTGAGTTGCAGTTTGCAACCAATCATTTAGGTAGTAAACCAGGGTATCATATATTTTCCTCACCTTATCTTTGAATGATTCATATCAATTATATTTACTTTATATAATGTACAATTGGGGATTTTAAGGATGAACACTATTTTCCAGGTCACTTCCTCTTGACAAACCTTTTACTGGAAACAATGAAGAAAACCGTGCATGAATGCAAGAGGGAGGGAAGAATAGTTATTTTATCATCAAAGGCACACAGACTTGCATATAAAGAAGGAATTTGTTTTGATAAGATCAATTATGAATCAGGGTATGCTCTAAGCTGAATAAATTTTTTGGTTTTTTTTCCACTCTTTCTGTCTGCTACTAAACTCATGCTATGGAGGTGCTTTCTTGATGTTACCGGTGATGTGTGTGTAGTTTTCCTAGTTCTTAAAATGGAATGCTTCCCCTTTCTCTGTTTGATTATTTACAGATACCACAGTTATTTTGCTTATGGACAATCAAAGCTTGCTAATATTTTGCATGCAAAAGAGCTTTCAAGACGCTTGAAGGTATTCTTGTAAATGATCGTACTTGATTTTTTTTTTTTTTTATTTCATGTGTTTTTAACTTAATATATTCGATAGGCATAGTTATACCAAATTATTAAATAAATTTCTGTCAAATTAGTTTCTTGATTCTACTTGTAAATGGTCATAATTAATTTTTTTTATTTCATGCGTTTTTAATTAAATACTTTGTGTACATAGCTATACCAACTCATTAAATAAATTTGTCAAATTATATTGATGTTTCTCAAACTTTCAGAACTTCACATGGTTTTACTGATGTTTATATATTTTAAGAAAATGATATTGCTGTTGATTGCAAAATTAATATACGATTATTACAGAAATTAGAAATATAATTTCCATTCTGTCCATGATATTAAACGCTATCTTCAACCCTGTGTCTGTACTACATGGTCTGCATCCGGAAAGGTCTTTCATTCCTCGGGCTTCCATCTGTTGACTGACTGATGAGCTGATCGGTTGAGTTTGATGGATAACTATTAATTTTTTTTTTTTTTTTGGTTAACAGGAAGAAGGAGTGGAAATAACTGCTAACTCCCTTCATCCAGGGATGATCATAACAAATATTCTTAGATATCATGGTTTCTTTAATGGTATCCTATATTCCATTAACCTAATGCCAATGTGTTTATTAAAGTATTCTTTCTATTTAAATGACATGATTGCTGTCGGACAGACAAACTACATGTTAGCATGGTTGTCATGATCCTTTCAAAAAAAAAAAACAAATGGTTGTCATGTTAGCTTTTTGATGGGGATTAAAAAAGAAGTAAAATTTGAATACTGTTGTGGTAGAGGAATAAGTGGCAGAAAACAAGGGATAGGATATTAAGGAGGAATATTGTCTCCTTGTTTTCTGCCACTTATTGTCTCCTTGATTTACCTAACTAGTGTACTCTATATATAGTGTAATCTTCTTCTGTAAGTTGTATGAAATAAGATTAAGACATTATTTGTCTTCATGGTATCAGAGCCTCTTAGATTCTAGGGTTCCAGAATTGCTTTCTGAATTTCTGGAGAAAGAGGGAGAGAGTATACAGTACATAAAGAGAGAGAGAGAGTATGAACGATCTGTCCAGGTTCCAAAATTGCGACACACGCCACCCAGGAAGCTTCCCTGTGCTCCGATCGGCCTAACCCCGGTGGTCCGATCGAATTCCGACGTCCAGAAGGCGGCGCGTGGAGTTCATGCGCCGACGTTCCAGCCAGCCTCCGACGGCGCGTGAGGGCGCGTGAGGGATCCG
>QFDD01121249.1:0-31231 GCA_006871305.1 Vachellia collinsii
TCATAAGTCATATCGTTTCGACTTTTTCGGGAAAACCGGTCTTCGGGTATCTAGGCATGGTTTATGCCATGATCAGTATAGGTGTTCTTGGATTTCTTGTTTGGGCTCATCATATGTTTACTGTGGGCTTAGACGTTGATACCCGTGCCTACTTCACCGCAGCTACCATGATCATAGCTGTCCCCACTGGAATTAAAATCTTTAGTTGGATCGCTACCATGTGGGGGGGTTCGATACAATACAAAACACCCATGTTATTTGCTGTAGGGTTCATCTTTTTGTTCACCATAGGAGGACTCACTGGAATAGTCCCGGCAAATTCTGGGCTAGACATTGCTCTACATGATACTTATTATGCGGTTGCACATTTCCATTATGTACTTTCTATGGGAGCCGTTTTTGCTTTATTTGCAGGATTTCACTATTGGGTGGGTAAAATCTTTGGTCGGACATACCCTGAAACTTTAGGTCAAATCCATTTTTGGATCACTTTTTTCGGGGTTAATCCGACCCTCTTTCCCATGCATTTCTTAGGGCTTTCGGGTATGCCACGTCGCATTCCAGATTATCCAGATGCTTACGCTGGATGGAATGCCCTTAGCAGTTTTGGCTCTTATATATCCGTAGTTGGGATTCGTCGTTTCTTCGTGGTCGTAACAATCACTTCAAGCAGTGGAAATAACAAAACAAAAAGGGCGAACATTCCTTGGGCTGTTGAACAAAATTCAACCACACTGGAATGGCTGGTACAAAGTCCTCCAGCTTTTCATACTTTTGGAGAACTGCCAGCTATCAAGGAGACGAAAAGCTATGTGAAGTAAAAGAAAGAATCAAGAAGGTCGCCGACTGCTACTAAGAACCTAACAGAACTTTTGTCACGATCAGAGCCCTAGCGGGTTACCTTAGCTTGTTTGGGGAACTCGGGCTAGACTTTCTACAAGGACATCCAGGCCTTGCTCTATTATCACGACATGGACTCGGGGACATTTTATTCAACGCCAAGGTGATGTATTTCTGGGGAAAAAGAGTGATAGCTAGAAAGGAAAGGCAGCGAGACTGAGCCGCTGGTAGGATGGCACTATGCAGCTGGGAATGAGTTTAAACCAATGTAGGGCACCCTTCCGGAAAGCATTTCCTAAATGCGAGAGGTTTGACAGATGATCGGCGGAATAGCATTCATTCATAGGTATCCTCTCTCTCGGTTATAAAGAATATATATGAAATTCTAAAGGAAAGATATTCATATGCCTCTCCGGTTCCTAAGGCGTAACCCCGCGATCTTTAGGTCATCCGGTGGCGTGATTGTAATTGGTTTAGGGTTTTTTTTTATACAAATCTGGGCAGGTATGATTTAATTGAAGCATTAACTCAGCTAAGACAAGTGAGGTATGGTTAGCATCATTGGCGATAAGGCATTTTTCTCGTGTGATAGCAAAAAAGGCCTGTGGGGTTAGTGAAAGCTTAAGTTCCTTTGATGTGGAAGGGCTTTCTCGGCAAGAGTGCCGTTATGGAGGTCTGTGGAAGTCATTCCAAGTGCTATGATGGGGAATAGATGGATGGAGGAGGGCGTTGATTGGGTAAACAGGAAAGCTGAAAGGTGCTGGCGTCCTTACAGGATGAATCTGTATAGGCCCTTCCCTCCTATTCATTCAAAGTGGGCATTCAAAAGGTCTTGTGCCTGCGCTATCAAGTCAGGTGTTATAGGCAATGCCTCTCAAATGTAGGCCTTTGTACCGCGCACTCACATAGCTAAGGTGAAGAGCCTTTGGCAGCCCGATGGACTTGTGAAGTGGACAGAAGTTCCATAATCGAGATCTGGGCAGGAAGAAAATCTTCAACTGGTTGGGTCTGTAGGAGATATAAAAGGATGGCTTCGAAAAAGCAGGCTGAGTCCCGGTTGAGACTGTGGCTGCGAATGAAAAATTCTTCCTGACCTGGTGGTATTGACTGATGCTGTCTGTAGCACAAGGGAAGGGTATTGATGCAAAGATAATCAAGCCTCAATGGAATGGGCCTAGCCAGGTGTGGGATAGCCGTTCCGCTAGATTTCCCTGCCATGTCGATGGTCGCCCCGACCGATGCTTGGGGTGGGGTAGCATAAGTCGTTTCCAGTGAAGGGGTGAGCGGTTCTCGAGGATCTGCCACCTCGAGGACTGAAATGTTTGTAGTAGTATAATATAGTTGAGGATTTTGTGCTACAAAAATGGGCATAACCATAGGAGAAAGAATCGTCACTAGCGGTTGTTTAGGTGCCGTAGACTGCTTGTCAAAGTTTCCATAACAGGGTGGCACTGCACCATAAGGATGAGAAGTCTGATTAAGGCTAGCTTGTTCTTGTTTTGGCATGCTTGAAGACGTTTGGCTCTCCATGGGAGCCTTGCCCTCTCTCTTCACATGGTTCACGAACCACTTCCTGACTATGTGAAGAGAGAGGTTCGATGGAGCAGCGGTGGATGTTGAGGGTTGGATAGAATTCCCATCCAGTTTGATCTTACCCTCCTCAACGAGGTCTTGAAAAAAAATGCCTAAAAGCTATGCATCTGTTAGTGCTATACCCGCGAAGGAATTTGCAATATTTTTGGGGGTCATAGCCTAGAGGCTTAGGTTCTGGAGGGTAGGCAAGCCCATCATGTTTAATGAACTTTACTTGTCAAAGAGAACCCGGTCAGCAAAAGAAGTCAATTGTCGACGCCTACGCTGGCCATTGCTTTGACCTGAACATTTGACTGTTGAACAGGAGCACTCTGGACTGTCGAAGCGATGGGAGCTACCTGGTGTGGCTGCTGATTTTGATGTTGTTGGGATGAAGGAGATAGATTTTTTTGCCCTTTGCTGAGAAGCAGGTTGTTGCTGCCGGGTTGTCACAGCTTGGACGTTGTTCCATCTCCCCTACGTCCCCCTTTGGTTGCCTTGAAGTTGCTGGGGAACAGGGAGGGTGAATATAAGACTTATATAAAATTTGAAATCTTTTTCGGTATAGCTCCGCTCCCGGGATGGATGCAAGGAAAATGGATAGCGATCAATAGATACGAAGGGGAGGACAGGATATAGAATGGAACTAGATGGATGCTTGCATTAGCGGTGGAGGTGCCAGGAGATAAAGTCGTAGCCACAATCTGGAACATGCATGAAGCGACCGACTTTTTTGCGTGAGCTAATTCAGTAATAAACCATATGGAAAAAGGATGAACAAAGAACTATATGCTCTCTATCGTTCGACGGTAGGAATAGGTGGGAGTGAGACCGGAAGGAATTTACGCAAAAGTGGTGTAGCGCTGCTTGCTTGCATAATGAGTGAGCCGGGAAAGGGGAAGAGCTAGCTGACAATTCAGCATTTTTTTATATTAAATCAATCCTTCACCTTCGGAATTGTGCTAGCCTCTATATCACGGGAAAGGGTAGAAGAGAGATGGGGCAACTACCCTTGGGGCCCTACCCAACCTAGATAGACCAACACCCCCGAACAGTGAATTTTTAATAGTAATAGCTCTCCCGGGCTCTACTGAAATATGAATTCAGCCTGGGAAGGCTTGCATCAGGCTCCGCAGCCAACCGCCCCGATTCCATCTTCCACCCCGATATATGGCAAACATACCCGGGGGGCAAACTATCTGTGTGGGGACATCCCTGGGCCGTAAGCGCTTTTCTAGCTGGGTGCCCTTAACACCGGGGTAGAGCTTCTTATCTCTCGAGTAATACGAATCGGCATGCGAAGGTTAACTGATCCTATCCCTACCAGAAGCAGCCCCTATCTCTAAAGGGGGCCCTTCCCCGTAATCCGTTGAAAAACATCCGTTTTCTTGCTTGGCCGTGCCAAATCTATGTTGTTGGCTACCTTCTTTTTTTCTAGTTGAGACTTGTCCTACTTGTTGGCTACGTTCAGCAGCTACAGAGCAGTCTTTCGAGTTCGGATTAGTTGATGGCTTGGTTTGAGCTTGGTGCACGGTTTCATGAGGTATTCAGGGGCGTGCTTCTTTCAGAGACTGAGTTATCAGCAAAACATCGGGATGCTAGGAAACTTCCAGTATATCTCTCTTAGTCTTTGGTTACCCATGTGAACCTACAGGACATGTTGGCAAAGAAAACGCCAAGTGGCAAGTGGTGAGGGGTAACCACGCTAGCCTAGAGGGGCGATAGCCATGTCGTGGGATCAATGCCAAGACTACTTCCTACTAGATGAGACGCGCAGGGGCGCATTGAGGGAAGACCCTCAGGGAAGAAGGCACGAGATCGAGATGGGTACTAAGCTTACTCAGGGTGAAGGTCAGAGGACTGAGGCACTAGAGAGGCAACACAACCATGAGTTTACAGTGGGTTTTGAGTCGTGCTAACCGAGGGTGAAGACCAGTGGGTTGAGGCACTACGGGAAGCACTATCCGAGATTATCAGAGTGGGTTCCAAGCGGGGAGACCACCAGGCACCGAGATTGAGGCAAATGAGGCAAGATACTTGTTCTGATAAGTGTAAACGGGGTAGCACTACAACTCTAGGGTTGTTCAATCGAGGCACTAGTACATGGCTTCTGTGGGCATTACAACCATGAGGGTGACTTGCTTGCAGGCACAAGGGTCAGTACAGGGTGAAGACTGGGGTCAGACACATCCGTGAATTTGAGGCAAAGATGAGCAGAATGCTAAGACCTCTTGGTGAGGCATCGAGTATTTGAGTTCTGAGGTACAGAGGTACATAAGGGTATGAGCCAAGACCTCCGAGAGTGGAGGCACATTACTAGAGAAACAGAGGCAAGCCTAGAGAGGCACAGTGGTCAGTGACAGCCACGCGAGACGAGATTGGGTTCAGAGGTAGCAAGTTAAAGGACTTGTACAGAGGCGCAGAGTGGGCAATGGGGTGCTACAAGAGTGTAGTTGATCCGAGGGTCACGTCCTGAGGGGCGCACTTCCAACCGAGTTTGTCCAAGAGTGGGCTAGAAACGGCACTTGATGAGGGAGACAGACAACGCTGGACTGGGTGTGAGCCAGAAGAGCAGAGTCAGAACTTCAAGTCAGTGCTTTTCATTATGGTCCTTCCAGGACCTTGTAGCCGAGGGTGGCACGCCGAGTTAATCCGTTGAGGGGCAGGCGAAAACTCCGCTGCTCCCCCTCTAGATCAGTCTATTTTTTCTTTTTTTTCATCGGTGGGGGATAATCCGTCCGTATCAAAGGTAGCTCATTCCTCTGGATTCGCCACACTCTATCCATCTCTGAATCGTGGGGCCCGAAACAGTGTTGATATGGCCGGGTTTTGATCCGGCATAGCACAGTGGCGTTTACGTATTCCCAACAGACTTTGAAAATAACCGATCCGAGGATCGTCTCGTCTCGCAAGCACAATGAGCCGAAAAGCACTTCCACATACTTGAGTGGAGTGCTCACGCCCTTTATCAAATTTTTATGCTGACTGAGAGATCACAATAAGGATTACCAAAAGTAGGCAGTACTGCGGTACCAGTCCACGACTACCATTTCTGTAACTTAACTTCCCAGCCCCCTTTCCACTCAGTCTCATTTTCGGACTTCAGGAGCATTGAGTAAAGGTAGGCACGGGGTCGGGAAGATCTACTCATTCAAAGGGAAAGCGCACCCCTCTATTTATCAAAAGAAGAAGAGAGGGTATCCGTCCAGCACGCAGGAAAGAGAAGACATAAGACAAAGTCTATAATATAAATAGAATAAGGGGTTAAGTTACATATGTAAACATCAACTAGACTTCGGTGGTTAACAACCACCTACTTCTTTGAAACATCAAATCCGGCGTAGTATGAATTCTACGTTAGTAAACGAAGAATTGGGTGATATCCAATCCTATGTCCAAAAGTAGAGCACCATTATCTGATCAGGCTAAAGAAAGACTTCAGGCCAAAAAGCTTAGATATGAGGAAAGGTTGAAACGACAAGAAGAGCGCTTAGTGAGGAGACAGACAGCACCGGAGGGAGGAAATTCTCGCGAATAAGGAAGCACGTCGACTCCGAAAGGAAGCTCGCGAGAGAGAAAGAAAAAAATAGGTTAAATTCATCCCAAGCCGATTGCTCCTCTCGAGATGGTAGTGAGGAAGGCTCGATGTAATTGAGTCTTTCGATGTAGTTCCAAGTCTTCTATGTCCCTCGGAGACTGACAAGAGTCAGAATTGGTACTAACAGAGCAGAGCGAAAGTGATTGATTGTCTCAAAAGAACCGAAGCGCAGGAAGGGAAGCACCAGGAAGAAAAGCCCATCCATAACTAAGAACAGCAGTAAAGCTAGAAAGAACAAGAGAGCATCGAGTTCGAAAGAAGAAGACTGCAGTGCCTTAATAACCTAAGCAGATGTCTACAGCTTATCCCTTTCCTAAAAGAAGGTTTGATTTAAGTGCTAGTGCAGGTATGGGGCACTTCGTCAGCAGTGCTTCGTTTAGCAAGCAGTCTTATTGCTTGAAAGCACACACAGCACACAGTAGGAGAGTTCGAGTGTGAAAGCAGTGTACTCATGCCCCTGATATAAGGTATGCTTTTAGTGCGTTCTCTAACTATAAGAGCAGGAGCAGCAAGCACTTACTTTCTTTAAGACGCTAACTTTCACAGCAGCTAAGAAGTAGACGTCGTTATCTCAGGTTTTCCGTTAGTGCGCTCCGGAAAGAAGGAGCAAAGGCGAAAAAGGTCAAGTGATTTTCCCTTTACTACTGTCAGGCCAGGGAAGATAACTGCATAACCTAGGGAATACAACTCCATAAGAACGAGAAAGTACGGGGATAGAAAGAATCACACGATTCCCATTCGTGATAGAAGCTTTCATAGTTTAGGAGTGCACAGGTTCGAAACTAGACTCTTCTCTGACTAGAAGAGCAGCGCCTAAGACTCTGAAGCGAAGCGAAGGGAGGTGGTCCCGAGCGTTGCGTATATGGCTATATAGCGTCAGCGTTGTTTGCAAGTCACGTCAGTGCAGGCGCAGCGTAGCGTCATGGTAGCGTTAGCTATGCTCGACTAACAGGATGAGTCATGTGACTGACCTGACATTTTCTTTTTATGAACTTCGAGCGACAACGGTATATTGTTTTTCTGCTTGTTTTGAAGCTTGAAACGACAGACAAGTGGTGACTATGAGACGGCCTTGCTACTGAGCTTCTTGTGTTCCATCTTTTTTTATTGTGGGGTTCGCGCAACAAAAGCGCTTCCTCTTTCTTTTTCTTTGCCACCATGAGACCTCCAATCAATGCTTTCGGGCGAAGTCCTTATCACTGTGGAAAACCGGTACTTTTCTATAGTGGATCAAGGCAGTTTGAACTTTCAAACCAGGTTCAGGTCTTGGAATCGGGCTAGGAGCTGCTATTGAATCTGTTGATGGCGGTGTGATAATGCCAGTCGAAAGGGAAAGGCGAGAGGCCTTTAAGAGGACAAGACGGGCTACTTTCCCAAAATAGGAATGGAAGCTTTGAATAAAGGTCATAGGATTGGTATCGGCGTACCAGTATCTTCCAACCGGTTTTATATAATAGAAAAAAGGGGGTTTTTGCTGACAGATAGATGGCGCTAGCTTCCTAAACAGGATTTCTGTTCTATGAGGTACAGGCCCGGCCGCACGAAGCAAGAGAAAATAGGTATAGGCTGGATCAATAAAAGAAAGATAACGAAAGTGTACAAGATTCCAATCGGGCTGGCTCAGAAGGAAGGTGGCGGCGAGGAAGGGTATTTCGAATCTCGATCAAATAGCATAGCACGGGACCGTGCCAAGCTGTAAGCATAGCGAGTTAGGTATGGGCTTTCTTTTCACTACCAGAATCAGCAGTTGGCCTATTGTTGATCAAAGTCTGGGTTGGCGGTCCCTAGTTATAGATAGGCTTTCGCCTTCCTTTTTCCGTCCAACGAGGATTTTAGTGTTTGGAGAATTCTTCCTATTTGACCCGATGCCGTACCCTTCATGTGTTCATGATACAGGGCCGGGGTACATATTCCACAAAAACAAGGTTCGACTACGAGGATTGATAAGTTGTTCATTTTGTAACCTTCACCTCTATCTACACAGTTTCATTTCTACGTCTTCGACGAGCAAGACTTCACTGCTGACATAGGGTGAGGTTTCAACAGGGCAAGCGGAGATTATCCAACCTGCGGTCAGCTATGATATACTCAACTTCTTCTTTTCACCTCCCTCGCTATATGATTAAGGGCGATCCGGAAGACGTTCCCTTAGCAGTTGAGATGTCAACAGAGTCCTCCGGTCGAGTTGGAAAACAACCCTTGAGACCTACGAGCTCCTAAAGCAAAGAAAGAAATAGACAGACTTAGACGAGGGCTTGAGACTCCCGTGCGCTCGGGCCATTGCTTGTTCGGTCGAGTTAGCCCATGACCTCAAGATCAAGAAGAGCCAGCCATACATAGAAGACAAGGGAAGACTTTGCTCGACCAAATGAACGTAGCAGCAGCATCATGAGATAGAACCCGGTCCTGTCCCGGCTGTCCATCTGTGGAACATGGGGCTGAAGACCTCTAGAGTACCTACTAGAAGAAAGACAGAACCACTTGGCTAGGGGGACCAAACCTTTAGGAGGAAGAAGCAGATGGAAGACAGGGTCACTTGTGAAAGAACTAGCCGAAGGGGACCATCACAGTTGGGGCGGTGGATGACAGGCTAGCTCACCAAGAACATCAGGAGAGGTTGGGGAAGACTTGGCTGCGGCAAGTCAAGGAGAGGTTAGGTCAAGGGATTTCAGACAGAAGTCCCATCAATCAAAAGAAAAGGATGTTCCAGGAAAGAGGGGAACAAGGATATCCAAAAGAATAGGCCTTGAAGGAAGGCATGAATGAGGGGAGACCGGTCTAAGGGCTGCAAGATATGCTACAAGGTTGAATCAGTCCACTAAGGGATGATCTCTTATACATGATTTCAGCGAAGTGTTCAAGCAAGGACTTAGGCGATCAAAGAAAAGAAAGAAAAGCCTTCTATCCCACAGCTAAGGCATCCATCCAATACAGATAGAGCGTCATATACAATTACTCTATCCTTTTGAAACCACCTATTCCTCTCATCGACTACCTTCACTAGGGTCAAGATTCATGGTTTTCTAAGGGCGGCCCATTAGCTTCCAAAGATGGAACAAGGGATTGCTTTCGTCTCTTTCCTTCTGGGCCAGGAATGGAAGTTGTCGTTAAGCTTCTTTGGATCAATCGATAGTGTGCTTATCGCTCTACTTCGCTTGATTCTCATGCCAGTGGACTCGTCGCTCAGCTTTAGGCCTTATTAGCTTCATTTCTGAAGTGAGCATGAAGTGGCGTCAAGAGAGGAAACTCTCTGATGTGGGGCTGATACCCCAGTTAGAGGAGGCGAGAGCTGAATCTAACCCAGCGGGCAAAGTAACAGGTTTGAGTGTAGCAGCTCACTCATTGTTACTTCCTCCCGTGCAGGTGCACGTGTTTGGTGACACGCACACACTGTCCTGGCTTTAACACAGTCAGCGCCAACCACTGGCCTTCTTCGTGAAGTGCCATCACGGCGAGAAGGACAGACTGCTATATTTATTATTGATTGGATTGGTATTGTCGATTTGTTAACATTATCATGACTAAGTCAGTAACAATGTTTCCATCTCGTGCAATGACCAACCCAGTCCGTTCTTGGCGGAGTATCTTGGAAGATACTCGAGTGGTAAAGTCATTATTTAATTCAATGATTTTATCACTCACTGATGGTTTGACCAAGGAGTGGTGTATTGCCACCCACCTGTTCTGGGTTGCTGCACGGCGTATACAGAAACGATCTGGTTGGCTTCACCTTGCACTTTATTTAAAGCAATGTAAAGTCACACTTCAAAAGTTTACTGCTGGGGAAAAAATCCCAACAGGTATTACGCCGTCAGTCTCCTTAACACGTAAGGGACTGCCTAGAATCATCCCTCCGGGGGAAGATTGAACGCGGGGAGGTATTGATCATACAGTTGTACATGTCGCTATTCTCGTCGGTTTCAAAGTTAATACCTTTGGCCGCGAGAGTGCGAAAGTCACTGTTTGTTTCGATCACTTCTCCTCCTAAGTCTATTGATTCAATAGAATCCGTCGCTGGTGAAATGCGACCACTATTGCGTCAGCTGATTCTTAGGTATGTACCATGGGTTACTAGGATTCCCCTTCACCAGGGTATGTCCTTTGTGCCCACGTGGAAAGCCGTCCCCTCACATGCATGGTTTTCGCGCCTACTACGAAAATCAGGTGATGCTTCAGGTAAATCTCTAAAGAGGTTTGCCTTGAAGTCATCATTCACTTGTTTTCCGTATGAGCTAGCTGCTTTTGCCTTTCTACTGAACTTTGTTCATGCGAAAGGTGAACAGTTTTCTCAAGGTTGCTTATGGCCATCATATGTGAGATTCGCGTTCGATCATTATAACAAGCATATAACAAATGCTTCGTTAGAATGGTTCGAACATAGGATAGGCCCACTTCTTCCTACTCCGGATGATTTGGGCGTACCAGCGAATACTGGGAGGCTTTGTGCTTCGTGTTCAGGAGACGGGAAGAGACGTTTATTTGCTGTAGGTAACTACATAAATCAACGTCTTTTGTACCCGATTCACCAATGGTTGGCAGAGATACTCAAAGGTTTAAGGACCGATGGTACCTTCTGTCAAACTGCTCCATTGGATCGTTTGAAAGGGGTAAAAGGCACTGTATACTCAATTGACCTTAAGTCGGCAACCGATAGGTGGCCTCTCTTATTGTTATTTGAGCTTATACAATGTCTGTTTGACCGGTCATTTGCCTCATCCGTTGTTAATTCAACGCTGGGGACAAATGTGTTCGATGTCACTTTTGTCCGTTTTAGGGCATCAGTGTGCTTCGTAACTGGTCAGCCCCTTGGGTACTCTTCCTCGTGGCCCTTGTTCGCGCTATCACATCATGTTATTGTGTGGTTCGCGGCAGAACAGTGCTACCCGGGAAAGAAGTTTAGCAACTATGCCATCCTTGGCGATGATATTGTAACCGCCGATGACAACGTTGCTAGAGAGTATATGAGCCTTCTTGATAGGCTCGGAGTCGAAATCTCGCTTTCGAAATCAAAGATTTCGAAGTCGGGGGCATGTGAGTTTGCTAAGCGTTTCCGTCTTGATAGATGTACGGTTGATGTATCTCCGTTGTCCATCAAGCGGCAAGCGACGGTTCGTAGTCCGATTGGTTGGTACAACTATGTGTTGACTATCAATCGGCCGTTGAGGTTATCAACGTTACTACGTATCGCTGGCTTAGGCTTTAAAGCAAGCTCTCGTCCTATTGGTTCGTCCAAGCACGGTAAACGTGCAAGGAGATTACGGAGAATGCGATTCTATGGTATTTTGCCAACTACTCTCTGGTTGGCATGCTCTTTAGGTTGGTGTCCAGCACCCGAAGTCATCGGGGCAGTTATCGATAGGTTACGTCAGCACCTGACATACCTATCGTGGTATTGCCAAGTAGCTTTGGACCCGTGTGTACGCTTGGAGGATTTCATCGACCCACCAATATATATCAGGACATGGCACTCGCCTAAAGTTGATTTATCCACTTTTAGGTTTGGTCTTATGTTCCGAATATATGACTGGGTTGTCGAGTTGTCGGGTAGTGGCATCGCTCTGCTACCTACAGCCGAGTCCTCTAGTGGAAGATCCTTGGGAGAGAGTGACTCTCTCTTGTGAACCTTCAGACTATAAGACTTTAGGCGTTGAGCATGAAGTCCGAATTTTTTAGATACTGAGAAAGCGTCTTTCGTGATGAAAGTTGCAAGTTCGGATTCAGGATTGAGAAAGAAATCAGCAAAGCGCAGCTGGAGCTGAATCTATTTTAGGAGGCGTAGGGTAGGCTCTTTGGATAGATTGACTGGCTTAAGCCGATGAACCAGCTTCTACCACTGACGAGCTAATTCGGACTATGCCTAACTAGAGGAATAAAATCACCTGATCTTGGCTCGGCATCTTTTGATAAGTAATCCAATATCTGGTAAGAAAGGTCGAGTAGCCGGTTCCGCTGTTGGTCTTATATCCATTGTTCAAATAGCCGTAAGCGGGTTCAGGAAATGTTTCTGAATCGGTTGTTACAGAATGCGCTGTAGGACGTCGAGGAAGAGAAGTGGGCTAATCCCCAGGTTCGGAGGTCTTGTTTGCAAGTGGAATCAGAAGGGTAGGGGGTGTGCACAGTTAAGAAGAAGAAGTAGTTTTGTTTTCAAGTTAATCAGATTTTTCCTATAATAAGAAGGGGATTGAAGGACAGATGATATGAATTTGTTTAAAAATCCCTGATCTGACTCTAAAATAGGCCTTGGTTAGACTGACTTTGAACTAAGCCTTATTTTGAACCACTAAGAGTCGTCCAGGAAAGGAGCTTCAGCTATGCCAAGAGAGGATTGCTTTGATTCGGCAGGTTCCCTTTTTCCTTAAGAGGAAAGCAAAGCCTATTCTGATTTACTTTTTCACTCGGGATTCTTTTTAGCATAAAGCCAACCCTCACATGCTGGGGGTTCGATAACCCGGTATTCTTCCTCCTCATGGACAAAATAGGATGCTTAAGCCAATAAGGTTGCACCTCTTTCAACCCTCTTATTTTACTATGCATACGGATCCGGGGTAGTGCTAACTAATCCTTCTTTCTTGTTAGAACTCTTCTCTTTCTCTCTGCTTTGACTATGGGTATACCATGCCCATTACGGGATACGATGTGTCAAAGAGCGGATGCTGTCCATCTTCGGAGGAAGGATTTGCTGCTAAGACCGGATAAGCATTCAATTATTTTGCATTCGATTCCTATTCTTTTACTATTTTGAGTACATTAACCTTGCAGAAGCTCTTTGTCCACTTGCTTGAAGTTGAAGCTCTGTTCCCGTGTCGATCTAAGGCAATAAGTTCCTTAACAACCGTCGCAAACAGTCTTGCTAAGAACGGCGGATATGCCGAATCTGAGCTGAGATAGGTCTCGTCTAAGCCCTTCTTAGGATTCGAGAGCAAGAGCAAAGAGAACAGAGGATTGCCTACTAAGACTAGGAGCCCATCATTTACCCGAACGAGATTGGACAGTTGCTCTATCTGCTCTCGAATCGGACTAAAAGGAAAGGCTATTCCCTAGGTGGCAGAGCAGCCTTTAGAGTTTAGAGTAGAGCTCACTTCCCCACTCGGTTCCTAATCTATGGATTACTAAAAGAAATCCTACTTTCAATATGAGGATCAAGATTTCCATCCCCTTGAGAGCATGATAAAGAAGGAGCTAGAGATAAGAAGAGATTTTAATTAAACTAAGGCAAGCTCCCTTCGTTATTTGGCTCGTAAACTCGCTCCTTCTCGGATAAAAAGCTTTCCTTAACTCTTTCATAGGACCGACATAGTAGGCGTGCTAAGAGAGAGGATGAAAGACTTGTAGCAAGCTACAGCTAAGGTCTCGAATGTATCCTTTCCTTAAATAAAGATTCTAGAGCGGAAAAAAGGAATTATCAGTCCCCTATAAGTTAAGTGAGCAATTTTCCCTTGCCTTGAGCCAGTTCCAGTCATGGGAGGACTCTATCCTCGTCAGCCGTTGCTTGTTTACTAAGTCTAACTGAACTCAATCTATAGAGGAAAGAAAGGTTCCTTTTCGCGGGTACCCTGCGGGGCTTAGTCCCACTCTGTCCCATACCTGAACTCCACTCCGAACTCATACTCTGAACTCTATTTAATTTAGCTTGCTTGTTAGAAGGGAAGGAATTTCTTACTAAGCTAATTCTAAGCAATACCCTCTCCTTTCAGTCTTCGCTCCTCCGTCCGACCAGACCGTTACTTAAAAGTCATCCCATATGAATTGGAATCAATTTGAGATAATCCCATATATATTATATTCACTCAATCGCTGTCCCAACTATATAAAAAAGTATATCTCTTTTTTCTATGAAAGCAACTAAAGGATCGAAGAGCGTAGTTAGTGTGAAAGAAACGTAGGAAGCATTGCTTATCAGAACCCCCGAGGGAAAGGTAGGAAGAGACTCATAACTTGCTATGAGGAACGGACAAGAGCAAATAAAAAAGCGAGAGGGTAGTGCGCTTAGTAAGCATCACATCCTGGGATTGAAGAAGCTCTCCCGATAGGGCAAAGGGAATAGCCAGTCTTAGCGACTTTACTAATCAGATCAGGGGCACAAACGGTAGGAAGACTGTCTTCTTTCCTTAGTCAGTGGCAAGTCTAAATAGAACCTCAACTCTTTTTCGGACTTTCCGCAGCTTCTCTTTTATGGCATTGGAAGGAACTAGTCTTTGAAATTAGCAAAGCAAGAGGCTCTAGGCACAAGGGCAGTCAGTGAGGGTGGTTGTAAATCAGCGGCAAGCCAGTCTTCTATCACTAGTCAGCTGACCTTAGGAGTGATCGATTTCATGGCCAAGCCAGTACCAAACCAAAAATCCGGACTGAGTGTCGCAACATCGGTACTTGTTTAGACTGAATTCAGTAATAGGCAGGTATAACATATACCCTTTCAACAATCTTAAAGCCACATATCCTTTAACCTCTCTAATACCTTCATTCACTTCCTTTATCTTACTTTCGAGCGAGGAAAAGGTCTAGAGGTAGCAGTACAGACAGCTATGGATAGAATCAGGGCTAGGGCCTGCAAGCCATTACCTACCGCCTATGGATCCTACTCACGACTATGGAAGGACATAGAAGGACTTACCACTCACTACTACCTTAAAGCTTTCAACTGATTGAAATTCTGTTCGACAGGGGAGTATGCCAATTTCACTTCCTGCTTGCCTTGGAACTGATGTAAAGGTGCCAGCTGGCCAGAGGAGAGTGAAGGGCAGACATAGATTCAAAATAAGCCTACTTGAATTTCCCATTTCCTATTTCGATACCTGCCACAGACTATTTTATACTGGGGCTATCAAAAACTGCAACTTCCACTGGATCTCAAGCCAAGGGAATATAGGTTAAAGAGCGGCCAGAGTGACTAGGAACGTCTCTCTCTGATAGATCAAGTAGCCATCACGAGAGAAGCAGAGGGATCCGAGGCCCCACTATCGAATCAAAGAGACACGAGCTCCTCTATACGAAATGGATTTAGTAGCCGGAATCATTCCTAATCGACCGGGAGCGCTAAGGCTTTGCAGTCCGTACCGGTGTCCTTATCGGGTTCAGGTTATCTGAGGATCATCCCTTCTCTTCATAGAAAGAAGATAGTGAAGGTGATGAGGTAGACACGCTTGTTCAAGGCTATTGTCTTCTTTGCCTTAATTCTGTTACAGTCCTTCCCTTGGGACTGCTACCTCGGGGACACTAAGACTGCAACTAAAGGCTCGGCCTCGGCTTACCTTTATTCTTATTCTGTAACTTCACTGTCCTACGGGTTAAGACTCTCGTTCGTGACCCTATTAGTGAGCCAACAAAACAAGCAAGGGCCTTAGACGAATTCTTATCGAAGAAAGCTAGGGAGAGCTTCACACCACTCCCCTAGTTCGCCTTACGGCTCACCTTGGAAGTATGGCTTACCATAAAAACTTCCATTCCCCTATCAGGGTAAGCCCACCGAGACCGAGAATAGTTAGCAGGCGAGACAGGAGTTGAGTTGGCAGAGATTAGCTCTGATGATAAAGAAAAGAATTGTTTGTTATAGTTGAGCCGATAAAGTCATTGCTAGGATTGATGAATTAGCAGTCGGGCTTAGAAGCACCGAGAAATGGTAATAGTCTTTAAGTGAAGTTGAAGTAAGCGCGGAATCTTCCTGCTACGCCCTAAATAATTAGGCTTTGCCAGAAGAGGTTTTTCTTGATTCCCACTACTGCCTGCTTTCCCTTTCTTTGCTAACTCAGCTAACAAAGAAGAAGAAAAGAAAAAAAAGCGTCACGGAGGCACGATTGAATCAATAGTAGTAGCAAAGGGGGAAGGAACTATAGAATAGGAAGGAGCTGGACATGAACCGTCACGGTCTTTCTGGTGAATCAGTGCTGTTTGCATTGCACTCATAGGTTCGTTCTGGGACTGATGACCTTACTCTTCTAGTCTTTTCCAGTAAGCCTTGTTGGATGACTCAGAGCTCTTGTGCTCCCTCTTTTCAATATCCCTTTGCTGTCTTCGTAACCGCAGTGAGAGTGGGAGCTCAAGCAGTTGCCGCTGCAAGACTGGCCGCTGTTGAGTAAATAGCAGCTCTTACCCTATCCGCGCTTGATGGTGAATAAGCCTTTTAATCATCTGCTGTTGAGAAAGCATCCAATTGCAATTAAAAAAAAGCATATCCCTTATCTAATTATAAGGAACTTCTTTCCGGCGAAGTGACAGCGGGGAAGGAAAGCAAGTAGAGGAATTTCTTTAAAAACGATTCTTGCGGCGGGTTCAGTCATTCTTAAAGCGGAGTCTTTGTCTACGGGAAACCTCTGCAGAATCTTCTTTAGGCTGATGACTCTTTTTCCAGGATTCCCCGTTAAAAACGGGTCCGGAGTGGGACCTTTAGCTCTGCTCTCAGAATTGGAAGTTCATACTTCGCTTCGAGACACTCAGTCTTTCCCCGATTTAGGGAACTAAGTCCTTGGGGGGGAATGCCACAGGTCTTGGCTGTCTTTCAAAAAGAAGCGAATCTGGCCCACAGTAACAGTACTAGTAAGACATGCCCAGAAGAGGATAAGATCAGAAAAGGGCAAAATGCCTCTTGAGATTGTTGAATAAGCTATTCATCAATGCTCGAGTCATATTCTAGTAGACAAACTTTCTTCTTTTGTCCACCGGGGAAAAGAATACAAAAAGATTGATAGGCCATTCATTCCTTCCCTTCTCTCTCTCCGAATCTTGCTCCCTCATTCCACTCAATTCGGCTTTCGATATTTGCGGAGTTGAAGGCTTAGGCTTAGGTCTAGGTCTTCGCACCGTCTTGGAACCTTTTTTTCTGAGCTTTTGACAGTTGAGTCTCGGACGCTAACTAAGGAGACTACTGCATCTCGCTCTTATTATACTTATAAAATAAAATAATAAGAAAGAAGACAGGTTGCCCTGTCAGTCTCGAGGTCGTCTTTCTTGTCTCACACAAGAGAAGCCTTCTTTATACAGACAGGAGTTAGATAAGCATGTAGCTTATGGCCTTATCCTATATATATCTAGATAAAAATGAACGAGGATCAGTCTTCATCCTTTCGCTTTTCAAAGTTTTTGATCCCCTCGCTCTTAACCTTTACGTGACCGCAATAGCAAGGGACAGGAGCTCCCCCTAGCTCAGTAAGCAAGTGCTACAAACCTTTGAAACGGGCAGTAAAGGTACCCGAGGACATAACTAGGTTGTTAGGAAGCGAATCGGTTCTTACCTGACAGTTCCTAGAATAGGACAAAAAGGTTTTGCACGTGAATCAGAAAAGGACGAATACGATCTTGTCGCAATTGAATCCGTAACTGCAGCTATTGAGTCTGCTGTGGAAGCGCCTAGAAGAGAGCTTTCACTGACTTTTTCTTACTATGAGGATGGATTAGATATAAGTCGTCTCTTGGCCAGGGCATTAGCAGAGCAGCTTCAACTCCTCATCAGACTCCCCCTTTTTGGGGACTGGACCTAGTTACCGCTCCATGGGAACATCTATCGATTCCGCTATCGGGGCATGCGCTAAGGTAAGGCTAAGACGGTCGCAATGTTCATTTAGCTGTAATACTGACAGGTTCGTCTGCTACTACTGCAGCTATCCATTTTCTTACAATGCGGCTCTTCTTTCTATAATAAATTCATGTTCATCCAGGCTCGTGTTACTCCAAAAAGCAAAGGTTTCTGAAGTACGCTATTCTCGGTGATGACATTGTCATCGGGGATAGGCACGTAGCAGAACTTTACGAGGAAGCCATGGAGGAGCTTCAGATGACCATATCAAAATCAAGGTCTCTGATCTCTGACCGGGGATCGTGGATGCCTAGAGTTTGCTAAGCTGTTTCTAATCAAAAAGGTCGGGTCAACATTAGTCCTGTATCAGTCCCGATGGTTAGGGCTCTGGTACATAGTCTTTCTGTTGCTCCTGTTATCCACAAGTGGTGCATACCCCCCTCTCTGAAGGAAGAAAGGAAGCTTAAGCTAAGCCTTCCAAAAACCGCTAAGGAAAAAGACTGACTTCTACCCTTGAGCAAATAAAATCTTTGGCGCATTTTCTTTTTCTTGATGAAGTTGTTTTAATCTCTTATGTAGGAAATTTCGTATTATAGTATGTCGCTTTCCTCCTTCCAAGTCGGTCAGTCCGTCAGTGGCCATTCCCCCGGTTCGATTTCCTTTGCCTTGAGGAAGGGTCATTGTCTCACCCGATTATATTGTACAGCTCTTTAAGCTTTCAACTCATCCGATTCTGTCTTAGGATTCCGAGACTTCCAGAAACCTTAGCTAGGCCCATTTCCTTTTGGTTGAGATTAAGACGGAGTAAGGTCCGATCGAGGGCATGGGGTTCCAGTTGTATCACCAGTCCCCTTTGGTCTTTCAGTTATAGCCCCATTCTCGAGTGGCTAAAAGGGCGATTCTTGCTTGGTCTTTCACAAGGTTCCAACCACCACACCAGAAGCCGGCATCTCTTAAGGAAAAACAGCGGGAAGGCGTTCGAATAGATCAATGGTTGGCCCGGCCAAAGCTTA
Organism: Vachellia collinsii; assembly: GCA_006871305.1. Lineage (NCBI taxonomy): Eukaryota > Viridiplantae > Streptophyta > Magnoliopsida > Fabales > Fabaceae > Vachellia > Vachellia collinsii. The sequence goes on from QFDD01121249.1 coordinate 18,530, forward strand.
TAGATCGGTTGGTGCTGGATCTAGGGCATCGTACTCAGTGGATACGCACTCGGCTCGCTCAAGGCATTCCCTAAGCTATGTTTCGAGCGCTTGCTCAGCTGCGGAGTCAATTCAAAGATTCCCCAACTGGATTTTCACACACAATAAGCTTCTTCAAGCGAGGGCTCTCACATCTCCTGATGCTTGGGTACTAGTCCTTCGTATACTGCTTTCCCATCCAATAGCTATTTCGTGCCGTATAAAGAAAAGAATCGGTTCTTTGAAAAAAGGACTTCTTCTCTGAGTACAAAAGAAATGGGCTCGTAGCAAGAACTAAAATACCCTCTTTGGCTGCTATTGAATCCCCTCTTCGAGAATGAGGCTCTTTCTTACTACAATTTGATTCAACCTCTAGTAAGAAAGGGGAGGCCTACTCATTCCAGCAGGAGTGAGTGGGGAAAGGGAGAAAAAAGCTTTCACTTCCCTTCAAATTCCTGCTTTTCGACCCAGAGGCTGAGGAAGCGGAAGCTAGGTTAAAAAGCCAGCGGCAAGCGCACAGCCTACAAGCAGCAATCGTATGGCTAAGTCAAAGCAGAAAGTCTTCTTTTTTCTCGGGCCGCCGCCAATCCTTTTTTATTTATTTTTCTCCCAAAAAAAAGGAAAGGGGGTTAAAAAGGACTCTGGCTTTAGCTTTCTCTCCTCTGCTCTGAGGAAGACTACTCGCTTGCTTCGACAGACGAACTTCTGCTAGATTCTTCATCTGATGAGTAGAAGACGCTTGAATGTAAAGTCTAGAAGAGATAGATTCTGCCTTCGTAGACTGATGAGCCTTAGCCATTGATCTCTTATTTCTCTTTGCTGCTGATGGCTGTACTTGGCGATGTACTTTGGCCATCTTGGATCCTTCTTTCTTTCTTCGAACTCTACTGATAAGAAAAAAATGAACTCCGTCTTTCTCCTCGTGAACTTGGCCGACTTCCTTCATCAAGAAGAGACCAACCAATCAAGAGAAGAAGGAACCTACCAAGCCGAAATCGAGTTCCAAAGAAAGGGGCATTTTTGAAATCTTTATCCGATCTGGAAATGCTTATCTTATATGGCGGAGAAGCAAGATCCTATGTCGGGCACACTCCCGATCTTTGAAAGCGAATTGAACCAAACTCAATGCACCCTTCAGTCCCAGTTTCCTCAAAGAAAGTTAGACTCCGTTCTTTCATTCTTTTGCAAAAGAAACTGGGATGAAAATGGAAGAGCATGCGCTTAGCCTCGGGCCTAGACTAAGACAGCACGATCCCAAGACAACGGAAATATTACGAAAGAATCAAACCGAAGCTCGGAATCTACACAACAACACCCTAGAGGACATCATTGCCTCAAGTAAAGTAAGATCAGGTCTGACACATAGCAAATTAAATTACCTAAAGTCACAACATGATCCTACTCATGATATACATCCCATACTAGATTGAACCTAGCACGGATCTCCACTGCACCTACGAACTCGCTTTCTATTGTAAGCAAAGTACTCAAAGTACTAATGGTTAATAATATTTCATACTGTAGAAAGGAAGAAAAGAAGTACCGATCTTCGCGTCACCGCACCTCAATATGTCTTGCTTTTTCCCCTTATATATCCCAATTCGGAGTAAGCGGCCCATTAATGAAAGTGCAATCCCATGATGTCGAGCAAGATGACTCGTCCCCTCACTCAAGATAGAATGACCGGGGATTGAACCTACAGTAGATAGATCAGAAGTAACTTCAAGAGTAGGTACATCAAGAATGGAACCCTGAAGACCAACTCAAGGTGGATAGAGAGATAATTGAGCTGAGAACCCTATTACTATGACTGGCATACGGAATCTCTACTTTTCCGGGAAAGCATTCGATCCCGCCGAAGATCGAGTAGGAAGAGAGGCGACCAACGGAAGATCTCAGCGCGATCATTGCAAAAAGTAGCTCTGAGGGCCCTTCTTACCTTCTTTATATGGGTATGAATGACATAAGCTGGGGGGAAGCTTCCTTCTGAGGAAAGCCTGAGTTCACCACAGGGAGCTCATAGGGCACGACTAAGACATCGAACTGTCTCACTCAAACTCATGATTGATGGTGATCGCACTCAAACGATCATAGGCTGAGCGTCTATAAAAAACATCATGCCACCTGGTACGACTGGGGGTTGAGGTTAGATTCTTTTACTCATGTGAGGAGCTAGCTGTTCAATTCAAGAGAGTCGCTTGCCTGCCGATCCGAGAGCGAGAAGAAAAAGCAGAGAGCGGAGGCTCTCTCCACAATATACTCCCGTCAGGGGGCTATCAGCCCTATATATCACGACAAATGATAGAAAATGTTCAGAAACTATCCCTGGAAGATAGGAAGAAAAAATTATATAATATAATAAGGGGGGAGAAGACTAAGTACGCCTTGTCATAGAAAGAGCGAGAGAGAAAGGCTTTCTGACCCATCCAATCCACTATTTCCCCTTTCCATTGATTCTTTCTTTCTTGTTATGAATGCGGCTTGCTACGACTACTTTTCTTTTTATAGCGTTGTCAGGCTTGCAGGTCCGGTTCATGTGGGGATGCCGGGTCGGTCAATTGCATTAGGTAAAGTATCTGACAGGGGCCTACCTTTATTGCTTGCTAGCGGGCTAGGAGATTCGGTGACTTGGTCCGTTCGCTATTCTCTTTTCAGCCATTCTTGTATGCGTGTAGCCTAAGCCTACCTTTTGATTGGATTTGCTCCATTTAACACCCGCCCATCTTCCTTCCCATTCTGGTTGGTTGGTTCGTTATGATTCGTATAGTACATAGCTTTATCTGGTTGGGTACGTACGGCTGTTCCTGCAGCTTGTGGAGGTGACCAGCATGCCCGAATGGAATATTGACTATCCCGTAGAACTGACCCAGTCGCTCGTGAAGGAGCTGGTCATTCCCTTCCCCATGGTTTAAAGAGCTAGCTTGCCTTAGCGCCTTTCCTCGTCCATGCTAAGTCGGGGGAAAGGCGAAATCTTAGATGGGCCTTCAAGAGCTCTTTTGGGGACATCATTATTCTTCGCGTTACCGCGTCTCTTAGAATGAGTCAATCGAATCGTCTCTTGTGCTACGGTCTAATATCTGTGTCAAATCTAGCAAACCCGGAGAGCCCCAAGCAGCTTGCTTATTCTTATATAAGAAATAGGGATCAGAAGTCCCATGCTAGCATTGCTCGCTTACGCCCTCAAAGCTTGTAACGGCTTATCCGGCTATTGATTCATAGCCATATGTGGAATCAGTCCCTTTCTATTCCGAAATAGGGGATTCGTTTACAGCTTTCCTCCCCGACGGGAAAAACCAGGTATGGTATGAACTCGATTGAAACGGAGATCGGAGAAGTAATAGCCCTTTTCTACTATGCTTTGATCTGCTTCCAGTAATGGGAGGACTTGCCTTTGCCCTTACTCTTTTAATGAAATATCTGTTTTACTGGGATACCATGAATCGTAGCGTAGATCTTTCTTCTCCTTAGGTCTCTAGCTTGATCTCTTTCTCTTCCCGGAGAAGGGCTTATTCCGACAAGACTAGCAGCTTCTTTTTCGCCTAGTGAGTTGCCGTCACTGAACTCTGCCACGGAAAGACCTTTCGAGTCGAACTATAGCGGAAAAAATCGCTGCTGATTCTTCTTAAACGGATCCATCTTCTTGAATTTCATTCCTACCCGTTCGCTAGCCTTTGTTAGTTAAGACGCTTCATTGAACAAGAGAGAAGACCTGTAATGCCGACTCTATTTCCTTGCTCGATGCGAGGAATAGCCTAGTTTCAGTGTGCCCATGGGACTTGAAAGAGAGTTTTTTGACCCGGGCTTTTTCTGTAAAATGCTATCTCAAAACTTATACCCTAGGTTTGATTCAAGGAAAGCGCCAAATGGTTGGTGATAAAGAAAAAGACCCGGCTTCCTTTCTTTAACGAGGCTCAGTATGTTGCCCGCAATAGGTCTCCAAGACCCTGTTGATCTGCTAAATGAGTGTGCTCTCAACTCGACTTGCTGCTGCAGCAGCTTCTCAATGCGGCCAACTCCGTCTGCTCAATGCGCCAGCCACCTTTTGCACCTTTTTGAATTGAATCAGGTATTCCATGACTATCTCGACAAGTTCGTTGTGGTCTACCTCGATGACATTTTGTGGTGTACAGCTCCACGTTGGAGGAACACATGGAGCATTTGAAACGGGTGTTTGGGAAGCTGCGAGAGAACCAGCTATATGTGAAGAAGGAAAAGTGTTCCTTTGCTCAGGAAAAAACCCTCGGCCACTCCTCACAAGTAAAGAAGGTTTGGAATCGATTGTAGACCCGGCCTGATTTTCCTTTTGATAGTCTTGCAAAAGTTGCAGCTATTGCTTCAATCTGTGTTCAACCAGAGGCATCGCACAGACCTTTCATGGGTGAGCTTGTTCAGGCCTTTCAATTAGTATGTAATGAGTGCGATGAAACAAAAGAACGGGGATCATTATTATTCTTTTTCCTATTTCCGATATGAATGCTGCCAATGCAATCCAGGCTACTTATTTTTCGGGTAGATCCGCCGATGGAGGGATTTTCATTTTATTGCCCATTCGTCTGAAAGATCAAATGCTTTGTTAAGAATAGATAGTCCTTGTATTAGATCTTTCCGCTCAGCTATTTTCCTAACTGAATGAGTTAGCATGGAGTATGATACAGAGAGAGAGGTCTACCCCAATCTGGTACCTAATCTTATATACAGCATTAGCCGGCATATTGCTTGTTTGGTGTGGTACACATATCTGTCAATGTCAATCAAGTATCAATCAAGTAATAGAATTCATTCCCCCCTAGCCCTATGTGCTGAGGAAAACGTGAAGAATTGCCATTTTATGAGCTTGTAAGGCTCGTCGTTGAAGTCCCCGAATAAAGGGGAAAGAGCTATAAGTAGGCCGTTTGCTATTGCTATAAGGGCTGCTCGCCTTTATAGCTTCGCTTTATTCAAGCGTTTTCGCACAATGAAGTGTGCATCCGGTGTCCGCGAGGCGAATGACCGGTTGTGAGATGGCGGACTCAGTCCGGGTCTTACCCTTCTCTATATTTTTTTATTTAACCTCACTCTGATGACACTCAGAGTCCTTTTCTTGGTTAGAAGAGGTGCCTCCCCTCGGCTGTTTCTACAGCCGTTTAGGCGAGTCTTGGTCGTTTTCAAGGTAGAAGTTTTTTATAGATATCCACCTCACGGTGGGATCGGACGGTGACGCGGAAGCCAGTCCAGCGGTAAGCTAATACCACAGGTTTGGAATTGGCTGTCGCGCCAGGGCAGGGCGTACCGGCTAGGAAGCACATTAGGAAACCCCTATGAATCCTACCCGATATCCATTTGATAAACTTCTATCCTTGAGACCGATCAGGTGGCACAAGATTTTGGAAAATCTTGCCACTACTAGTATCAATCTATAAGAAGATTATACTAGTGGTAGCTGATGGTCTAACCAAGGAAAATTGTATTGGAGCTTACCTCGTCGCCAAGCAGGTAATTTATCTAAGGTCCCCTGTTTACCGCACTTTATTTAAAGCAGGCCTCGGTCTGTTTACAACAAGCGTATGCAGGTGTGAAACAGCCTCATAGCCTATTACCAGTGCCGGTATCTCGGCAGGATATCCGAAGATAATTCCTGCATTTCACCGTAGAATGATGATGGTGAAAGACGATAAGGCTGATATGCTAGTACGCATTTCTTTATCATATTTGAGTTTATGTAGGGGGCTATCCGCCTTGCAAAGAAGGTTGATATATATTGCGATTGCGTTCTATCATATCGCCAATATATATTCCTGACAGAGCATATCGGAGAATATCTGATAGAATGCTGTCAGCGAAGGACTTACTTCTGAGGTACTGTCCTGGTATGCTAACCACTCCCTTGTGTCAAGGGTTAAAGTGGGAACCAGCCCTTCCTTCAGATCGATCCTCTTCGAAAAGAGGTGTAAGGGGAAGATTTTTGAACCTTCACCATGAACTATTTTGGTTTATCACCTATAGCCAATATGCTAATTTTAACACAATGTGGGGATATCTATGGGTTTGGATATCCATTATGGTCCAATTTCAATATAATATTAGGACTTTCGGGTTTCTTTGCTACAAAAATTTATCTGCTGTTGCAGCTCACAAACTCTCCCCACGGTCAACTGCACGTGTCTTCTTAGGATTTTAAGAAAACTAGAAAGGATATCGATGCTACTCGAAGGCAACAGGCAAAGTGATTCTCTCAAGGCATTTACTTTTCATGAGAATCACTTTGCCTTCGTGGTTGGTGGATCCAACCACTTTGTCGCCGGGTGGTCCGCTGTCCGGTCACTCGGAGTTCAAATTCGATCCATTAGGTTCTTCGATTTTAAAAGAAACTCACTCAAGAAAACATCTTTGATTACGATTAAAAGACAGTGGAACTGGACTACTATACAACAATGAAAAACAAAAAAAAGGAATTACAGAACCAAGTAACATTGCAAAGGCATAATGATTACCTATTACGACTGGGTTTAAAAAGATTGTAAAATTCCATCCTCTGCGAGCAAGTTCTTTCATACAAGACTGACGCAAGTAAGTGATAAAAACCTTTTTTTTGGGTATTCATTAATTGAGAGAGAGTAAAGGACAGATTTTTTACCGCATTCCCGCAATTCATGCAGCCTTTCAGTTAAGACTGGAAGACTGTATTCAGTCAGTCGATCGCGGTGAAGGATTGCGTTACGCAGCAGAGACTCTCGGTACTCATCCCAAAAGGCCGATCTGTCAGGGTTCAGTTTGGCCATCTCAGAAAGAATTGTGTTTTTTAAAAAAACAAGGGCTTGAGCCTTTATACGGCTTGGCTTCGCTATCGCTCCTATGTAGTGGTCGGCCTTAAAAGTAGTATTCCTCCCATAAAAAAATGCCTATTATCTAGTGCTAGAAGCTTCGCCAGAAGCAAGCAAGACGAGGTCGCTCTGCTTCGTAGACAAGGCTCGTTCCGTACTTGACTTACGAGCTCGTGTAGTACAGTACTCGCCCCTATCTCTAAAGAAAAAAAAGGGGGCTTATGCACTCCACTCGCTGTCTACTAAACGAGCGTTAGAGCGAGCGAGCGAAGCCTTCCATTTAGTGGCTTCCCCCCTTATCCCTCACCCTACTCTTTCATTTCCGCTTAAGCTTCCCCGGTTTGTGGGATTAATTGATTGGATACCCAAGAACCATAATCTTTACTAGGAACAGCTTCTACGACAATAGATAGGGGTCAGGTTTGGTTTGGCATCTATGCCCCCCTGCCCTCCAAACAGTATGGGAGCCTTTCAGCTCGTACTGCTCACACTCCTAGATCTTCACGGCACCTCCTCCACCATAGTGTGAGCTGGGAGCAGCTCCGAAAAGCGAGGCCTACTTACAAATTAGCTTTCAACAACACCACGAAAAAAGTAAACTATGGTTGCCCACTGATCTGATCATAGGTGAAATCCAATCCCTTCGCCTATCGGAAGCGAGAAAACGAGCAGCAAGCTGAAAAAGCCCTAAACCCTGCAATCTTCCCTCCTCTCCCAGCAAGAAAACGAATACCGTCCTAGAAATCAAACTCAATAGCTAACGCGCAACGAGCAAGAAAACGGATGCGCTAACGCGCAACGTGCGGAGCTGCTCGAGCGTCAGGGAGAGGTTCTGAAAGATCTCGAGCGAAGCGAGAGGTACGAAGTCGCTCGAGCGTCAGCTCGAGGGCTAATGGAGCTAGCGCGCTCAGTCCCTTGCTTGTTCGCTAACGTGCGCTCGGGCCGTTGCTTGTTCGCAAAGCGAGAGGTACGAAGTCGCTCGAGCGTCAGCTCGAGGGCTAATGGCGCGTTTGCGCTTTAGTTTTGTTTTCTTGCTGGGAAAGGAAAGCTTTTTTTTGTGTTTGGTCGCGAAGCATCTGGTTTTTTGTTTTATACGTTAGCCAATAAGTGAGTTCATTTCCACTTTCTTGACATCAAGTAAGAAGAAGAAGATCAGATCGAATCGATTATTACTATCTATCGACTTGCTTGCTAAGACTTCCCAATTAGTCTAGTATGTCTCAGTGCTAGCAATACAAACTTGCCAACTGAGGCTTAACATGACATTGCAAGAACAAAACCATTTTTTTTTATAACATTAACTTTTTCTTTATGACCAGAGGCACCACAAAACTCTTGAAGAATGCGTTGAACTACAGCCACTTGATCTAACGTAGCCTCCGCAAACAAGACGAAATCATCCGCAAAAAACAAGTGTGATACCCCCGACACACCCGAAAAGGGATCCACTCACCCTGGTTGACTGCAGCTTGAATTAAGTGGCTCAACCTCTCTCTCCATACACAAGACAAAGAAAGAGCAAGATATGACCCTGTCGAAGCCCTCGCAAAGGATAAAAGGTATCTGTTTTATCGCCAGTGATTAAGACCCGCATGGCCATGATAAATAAGATGACTAGGCAATCCCATCTGAAGCAAAGTCTCCAACATAAACTTCCAGCTTACTCTATCATAGGCTTTCTCCAGGTAAACTTTAACGGCAAAGAAGCCAGTCTTCATAAACCGCATAGAATGAATGATTTCTTGTGCAAGAAGAATGTTGTCCAAAAGAGGCGCGTAGCTCTCGACTGTAAAGGAGAGGGCTTGAGGCGCTTGAAATGATCCAAAATGGAAGCCTTTTAGGCTTAGAAAAGAGGAGGTGGATGAGCGGCAACAAGTTGTCCTTTCGATGGCAAGGCAAGAACAACCAAGAGACAGGATGGGAATGGGTTGGAAAGAAGGAAAGAGCGGAGAACAACCGGGAGGACATACGAGTAGATGTCCTTTATCCTACAATCGATAGAGGTAACGACACTGTTGTCTGCTTCTTGGCAGACCGGATGAGCCAACCCTTCTCTGAGATCTAGGTGGATCTCTTGCGGAAACTCTACCGTTGAAGATAAAAAGAAAAAGACTGAACTCGCTTTCGACTGGCGGAATGCTCTCGTCGTGTTCGTTTCATATCGCTCGGTTAAAACTACTACGAGCACATTTGCCTTACGATGGAAGGTACGTAGGTAGATAACTCTTCTTTTTGGCCATTTTGTGCTTATGAATAGGTGGCGTACAAGCCTCTTTCTGACCGCACAGGCTACACAAGCCAGGTGCTGGAGTTACAGATTCTGCCATGGAAGCTTTTGAGTGACTGAGCACAAAGACGAGAAAGCAGTTGAAATTCTTGGCTCACTGGAGCTTGATAGGATCATCCAGGATTTCGGTTCCACGAACAGATACAGAGATATCAATCGTTCATTGTTCATTGTTACAGAGATTTGAGTGAGACCCAGTTGACCACAATTAGAGATCTCCTCAGATTCATGCTTGCTTTCAAGTCCCGAGATTGAATGATTTTTCCCATCGGTCACTGAACCACCTTTTGTCACTTCACTACGAAAGAAGCAGACTCTATAAGTCTTACCAAATTGGGCTTGCCTTTATCTTCTCTTGATCTCGGCTGATTCAACTCAAGCAAGAACAGCTTGAACAAGCGAAGATTCAATAGCAGCTCCTTATGTCCCGGAGTCAGACTCATCAGCAGAGTTGATCTGACACTATTCATGCACAGTCAAATTCACCCTTAACTTAAGATAAGGGACTGAGTGGCCTACTAGGAGTAGTGCAGGAAGGGGCGTATCGAGAGGCAAAGGCAGAGACGCCCGAAAGCAAAGAAAGCAAGGGGAGAGCTCATGCCCGGCTAAATGTGTGTGTGTCTTTGAATCGAGTGAAATCTTTATTCCTTTAGTGGTTTAGAAAGAAGGGGATTGGCCTACCTCCCATATACCAAAGCAACCTCCCATTAGCCTTTCAGAAAGGAAGCAATCACTACAGAATCAGAGGTATTTTCTATTGATCTCAGCATAGTTCTTCACCTCCTACATGCAAACAAACCGAGGCTTGCCAACACGTTGCGAAGCCGAAGGAACCACAGGTGGGCAATTCTCAATATTGAATTCGATTGCTTTATCCTCTTAGGCGATTCCCTAGGGTCCTATCACCCATCTTCGGAATGGAACTTCTATGAGTATGAGATAGAAAGCGAGGAACGAACGAAGCAAGTCCCACCACATCCATCTGTATAAGCCGTTCACTACAATCAAGGCTCATGAGAAGAAAGGCTAACCAATGCCTATATACGAACCAAAGGTGAAATTCAATGCCTTTTCGAGTTCAAGCAAAAGTGATTTACTAAGATAATTTCTTTAGGAAAACCTCTTTTTTCAGGTTAGAGGCAAGCGCACGCAGGAAGCACTCTTTTTCTCAAGGCAGGAGGGGCTCCTATCATTCCTTACCTGTAATACCTAACCAGGTCTATATCAGTGCTTTGCTGTCGATAGAGGTGAGCGAGTAGGACTGTCTTTGCCAGCAGTTTGAGTTGGAATGGAATCCTTTTATAAGCCTATTGATCGAATCCATCAAGTTCTTTTAGGTTTTAGGCAGTTGCCAGCTATATTGGAAAAAGCTGGTTATGGCCTTTACTTGATAGGGCTCCTTCCCATCTATCTTGACCGGGAAGAGAGAGGAGGCCCTTGCGGAAGCCCTGCCCGCCTTTCTCTATCTCTATTTTGAGGGATCCCTCATATTTAGGATTCCAGGCTTCCCGGACTCGTAACAGACGGCTAGAAACAAGAAGAGAAGAGGGTCAGTAGTCTCTGCCGTTGCAGGTCCTTATCCTTCCGCTGAGACGGCCCTCTTTTTTTTTTTTTTCACCGCGGCACGAAATCATGAAGAAGCTGGAATAACTCAGAAAGAGAGTGGCGCCTAGCCGTTGAGAGTGTCTGTTGTCTTTGTAGAGGAACAGTACGATCTTGGACTGGCCCCCTTCGCATGACCTAGAAAGAAAAAGAAGTCCGTGCTACTATAAGGCCTCTAAACCCCTCCCTCAGGACACTGTTGCGTTGCCCATGGGGACGGGGTAGCCCCGACTTCCATAGGTCCTTGGTTCGACCTCCTAATGAGAATTGAGGTCCTTGCGCGGGCGTCTCATCCCTAAGACTTGCTTGCTCTGTATGGAGTGCCCCGTGGTTCCTCGAGTGCCAGCCGCAGAGAGGAATGCCATCAACTAGGGCGCTATCGGCCACTAACCACTCGCTCGCCGGCCGCTCGGGCTCCGCGTTTCAAGTTCGTTATCCTAACCGTCTCCTCTGCTCCACCGGGAGCCTGGCCCCTTCTTCTATCTTATCTACTCTACTGCCTTGCTCCTCGGCTCCCTACAGCTCCAGCCGCTCGCTGTAATAGCTTGCTTTTCGGGTGGCTCGCACCCCGGGTGGTGCGGCTGAGCCAGAGTGGGCTCAGCAGTCGGCCTATGTTTCCGGGCGCACGCGTAAAGGCATGATTAGTTCCACAAATCTCACTGCACTGACCATAGTAAACCCCTTCTCGTTGTACCGAAATAGAAATCTGATTTAAACGACCAGGTACAGCATCACATTTGACACCTAAGGAAGGTACAGCCCAGCTATGAGGTACATCAGCAGGTGTTACAATAATACGTAGATGAGTTTTGGCTGGTACAACCACTCTATTGTCCACTTCTAATAAACGTGATTGACCCAATTCTAGATCATCTTCTGGAATCGTATAACTGTCAAAAGTTAGTGACTGTTCATCGGAACTGTTATAGTCTGAATACTCATAAGTCCGATACCATTGATGTCCAATAGCTTTGATAGTAATGGCTGGATCTACTACTACCTCGTCCATTGAGTATAACAGAGCAAATGATGGTATAGCAATGAACATCGGTATGATACTAGGAAATATGGTCCGAAGAATCTCGATAGTAGTTCCATGAACAATCCTTTGCGGGATTGGATTTTTTTGATAGTGGAAATGCCATAAAGCGCGAACCAAGATCCGTGATACGAAAACCAAAATAAGAATGAGGAAGAAAAAGATATCGTGATGTAAGTCTATTATTCCTTGCATCATAGGTGTTGCTGCGTCTTGAAACCCTAATTGCCATGGTTCCGCTGCATCACAAGAAGAATTCGTGAAGAATTTATTTAGAACAATAACAATCATTTGCTTTGGTTCATTATTTGACTGCTCTGCTCCCAAAAGGAGAGACTTTCTTTTGCTCTCCCAATTCAGGAAGACGGAAATCGCCAGTTGGGTTTACCAACCAAGAAAGACATGGGAAAAGAAAGATGCACAAAGGAAACAGGAAAGCATTTATCGGGAGCAATATCAACTACCCGCTCTAATATAATTTTAGAAAGACCTAGCTAAGAGACTTTACTGAATGACTTGATCGATCGTACTGTACTAGATAGACCATAATCCTTTCATACGCTATTTTTGATCCAATCTCGCACTTGGTCTGATCGCACCGTACCTTAGAAAAAGTTGTAACCGAAGTAGACCAAGAAGGGAGTGGAATGATGATGACCGGGCACTCTCTTTGATTTCATGGTTTGGAGCAAGCGGAGCTTTCCTTTCACTTGGCACGAGACACCGTACGCTACACAGAAGAACACAATGTGAATGAATTTAACATCTTCTAATATTAGACTGATTCAATGGAGAAAGCAATGCCCTTCGGAGCGCATTTCCAGTTGTGAAGATAGACGACTCGCATAGCCTGAACTGATCAAGTCTGATCCTCTTTCTTGATGTTCCTTCACAGACCAATCATGTAACCTGATCTTATCTTATTACGGCGTATCTTTCTTGATTGAATACATCAT